>MUZC01004427.1:344975-356747 GCA_002072015.1 Radix auricularia | reverse complement strand
GTTGACGTCATTAGAATATGTGTAAAAGTTTAGAGAGTTTTACGTCATCATTTGTGGTGACTTGTAGTTAGATTAAAGAGAAAATAATTTTTTTTAAAATGTAAAGAAATGACTTTTAAATAAAAAAAATGTCAGGTATATTCATTACACAAGAAAATTCATAAAAATATGTCTAAAAATCTAAACACAATTACTGATAACTACATAATTCTGATATCTAACATAAGTACTGATACATAATACGAAAATGCGCTAACACGTCCTGAATTCCAATAGGGACCAGGCTTAACATGATTTTTTACTTTAAGCCTAAAGTATTCATAAATTTGCAGGAACCATGACAATCAAAGTATCAGACGATGCTGTGGGAAAGGATTGAGGTTGGAGCGGAAGGCGGTTGGTGATAGCAATGACACACGTTATGCAAAGAAACCGGTGGCAATTTTGGTACGGCATATTACGTATGGCCGCACCTTCAGTCCGACTTATTGATTATTATTATGTTTGTATTTAATTCTCCCTTTAAATTTAATAATTTTATCAGCTTTGAGCTCTGCACAGTGGCACAGACAGCATTTGAAAAAAAGGAACCTATTATTTTATTATGAAAGTGTAAACCAAGGGGAGAGAAATATCAATCATGTTATCTCTTCACTTCTTATGGGTGCTATTGAGGTCACTTTTATTTCTAAGACCAGAGACAAGAGCGAAAGTCAGGTAAGTAGGCTAATCAAGAATCACACGTGAGACCTAAAGATTTGGGCCTCGGACTATAGGGTCATAGACCAGGGACTTGTTAGCAAAGACTTGTCTTAAAATTCGACCAGTCATTGTGTGTCCTCAATTAAAACTTGACCAGTCATTGTCTGTCTTCAGTTAAAACTTGACCAGTCATTGTTTGTCCTCAATTAAAACTTGACCAGTCATTATGTGTCCTCAATTAAAACTTGACCAGTCATTGTCTGTCTTCAGTTAAAACTTGACCAGTTATTGTTTGTCCTCAATTAAAACTTGACCAGTCATTATGTGTCCTCAATTAAAACTTGACCAGTCATTGTCTGTCTTCAGTTAAAACTTGACCAGTTATTGTTTGTCCTCAGTCAAAACTTGACCAGTCATTGTGTGTCCTCAATTAAAACTTGACCAGTCATTGTTTGTCCTCAGTAGTTAAAACTTGACCAGTCATTGTGTGTCCTCAGTTAAAACTTGACCAGTCATTGTGTGTCCTCAGTTAAAACTTGACCAGTCATTGTGTGTCCTCAGTCAAAACTTGACCAGTCATTGTGTGTCCTCAGTTAAAACTTGACCAGTCATTGTGTGACCTCAGTCAAAACTTGACCAGTCATTGTGTGTCCTCAGTTAAAACTTGACCAGTCATTGTGTGTCCTCAGTTAAAACTTGACCAGTCATTGTGTGTCCTCAGTCAAAACTTGACCAGTCATTGTGTGTCCTCAATTAAAACTTGAACAGTCACTGTGTGTCCTCAATTAAAACTTGACCAGTCATTGTTTGTCCTCAATTAAAACTTGACCAGCCATTGTGTGTCCTCAGTTAAAACTTGACCAGTCATCGTTTGCCTTAGTTTCTATTGCCAGAGTTCATCCAGCAGATAACAAATATAACACTCACAGCGTTTCAAATTAATTAACGTGACATTTTCACACTTCCTTGTTGGTAAGCCGGCGGCAAATGTTTTTTTCCACGGTGAATTTTCGTATCATTTATAAAGAAAAAAAAAATGTGATCAAGTAATTTATAACGAGAGTAAATCTCAGCGTCTGTGTGACCCGAGGCTACGTCGAATCATGCCACAAAGGGTCAGGAGTTCAAACATCTGAAGGAAGCTGACCAATCAATATTTAATTGGTGGAAACTACCGAGGGTTCCGGTAAAAAAAAAACATGATCTCTCTCCCCCACCCCACCTCCAAGAAAATAACAGAAAGAAGATCCATCGCTGGCACAAGACAGTGAAAACTGAAGGAAACTGAGGGAAACTGAGGGAAACTGGAGGAAACTGTAAAGGGATTGGGTGATGGTAGTACCAACTGTAAAGGAATTGGGTGATGGTAGTACCAGGTGTAAAGGGATGGGGTAATTATAGTACCAGGTGTAAAGGGGATGATGATTGCAGTACGAGGTGTAAAGGGATTGGGTGATGGTAGTATCAAGTGTAAAGGGATTGGGTGATGGTAGTACCAAGTGTAAAGGGATGGGGTGATGGTAGGACGAAGTCTGGTGTTTAAATGAAAGTAATTATCCGTTCCGCCACAGTGGTTCTTAAACTTTTAGCACGTCCCGAATGTAGGAATGCGTCTAACTTCATCACTATTGTCTTACGGATTGATGGTTCAGCAATATTTGTCCTGCTACTGGGTTTCCTAACTTTGATTGCTCTGAATGGGAACTCGGGAAAACAGTCCGAAAAGTTTCGGAAATCTTTAGACTATAGGTGCAAGCAAGGACATGTCTGTTCATCTCAGTAATTAATGTATGACGTCATTTTTATGGCAAACTAAAATTGGGCTAAACTAAAAAGATGAAACGAAAAACAATTAAGTTTTGAATATAATTAAATTTCTAAATGTTTATTTTTTAGTTATACAAATTTAAGGCCTTATCCTATCCGACACCTACATTATAAAGTAACGTAAGCGGGTGAATATAAACCATGCTATTGTTCAAAACGTTAGTTTAAAGAATAACTACGTGTAATCCCATAACAGTAACAGTGGGATAAAGTGGGATAAATATTGTATTGACGTTTTAAAGTTGTGGAGCTAAAGCTTTTAATGCATATAATTTTTATTGCCTTACGATGCATGGAGTCAAACAATGGATTCAGAAGCTCCGAAGTGACTGCGAAGGGATTCGCACCGCACCAATTAGCGCGCGTTCACACCGTGATGTCACAGCATGAAAAAAGAACAATTTAATAGAGATCGCAGGGAGAAGTGGTACCAGGAGTGATATATGTAAGTAAATGTTTTTGTACTGATGAAGGCATGAGCCGAAACGTTTACCATTATTTGTATTAGTTTATAATAAGGCTTTAATTTATTGTTTCCTTACACAAATAGTTTGTGTAATTTTTTTTTTACCAGGAGTGGGAAGATGGAGCGACAGCCAGAAGGGTATTCGCTAGCATGCTCAGGCCGAGCAGATCAGACCAGTGGTGGGGTCTAAAACGAAGAGAACAAAGTTTGGTGACCTAAATGCGCACCGAGCTTTGCCCAACCAAATTTTACTTTAACAGGCTAGATCACAACAGGGACCCCAACTGCCGCCATTGCAGCCAAGCCTCTGAGACGGTCACACACTTGTTGACGTCATGTCCCGCGCTTGACATAGCCGGGGAGGTTAGGGGGGCAGGGGAGTCCTACGTTCAGACAATGTTGTATGGCACTGCCCAACAGATGGAGCAGATTGCCCGAGTATTAGCCAAGGCCTTAAGAAATTAGATCTCAGGTCCAAAGAATATATGTTTAATAGAGATCGCACAAATACGATGTGTCCCATAACAGGAACACTTCTTTGTAAGTCTCGAGTTGACGGCATGGGGTGTGACTTTGACTATAACAACGGTGACGCCCCTGCATCCATGCCCTACGTCTTCTAACACGTTGGTATGAAATCGTTTGGCAGCTAAATGTTTTTCAAGAATCTGTTTCACAGCCAGCATGACGAGAAGACGACGCTGGAACTCAACAAAAATGTTTTCAAAGTTAATGAAACAGCCATCTTGGCTGCACCGTGGAGATCACTAGGATGGCTGTTCTCGTCTGGTAAATGGAAGGGAAATGGGGGGGAGGGCTCGTGGCGGACGCGACACTTAATGGTAAGTGTGGGGGTGAAGGGAGGGGGTTTGTTCCATTAAATAATGCAAACATTGTGATAACAATAGCGCAGGTCTGGGTTTTCACTTGTCAATAATGAAACAGCATGCAAGCAATAAACCACGCATCGAGTCAACGCTTACACACGCAAGTGAAACACAAACACGAAACACACACACACATACAAAGATCGACACTCACATACAAATAAGATACAAACACACACACACAAACGCACACACACAAACGCACACACACACACACGCACACACAAACAAGGAAAAACACATAGGAACGCTACAAACACAGATTTATATTGTCAATCTCCTTGTCTCAATGGACAGCGTGTAAAAACTTACCGTTTAATGTTGGGTGGTGTAAACGATAGGTGATTTGTGTCTTGATATCTTCTAGAGATATTATCCTAAGTCTTGATATCTTCTAGAGATAGTATCCTAAGTCTTGATATCTTCTAGAGATAGTATGCTTCGTCTTGATATTTTCTAGAGATATTATCCTAAGTCTTGATATCTTCTAGAGATATTATCCTAAGTCTTGATATCTTCTAGAGATCAGATAGTATCCTACGTCTTGATATTTTCTAGAGATATTATCCTAAGTCTTGATATCTTCTAGAGGTAGTATCCTACGTCTTGATATCTTCTAGAGATATTATCCTAAGTCTTGATATTTTCTAAAGATATTATCCTACGTCTTGATATCTTCTAGAGATATTATCCTAAGTCTTGATATCTTCTAGAGATAGTATCCTAAGTCATTCCGCTATGTTCAGCCTTGGCTATCTGCCTCCCATCGACTTAAAGATTTCACCTGCTTAAGTTCAGTGGCTACAAACGTAATCTGTCAAGTAAAGAAACACGAAACATTCACCAATCATTAGAATATGTAGCTACTAAACAGCTGTTTATTACAGCAATATAAATTTAATGTTTTCTTTTTTTTTAATGGCTGAAAAGAAACCAACCTTCATTTAAAAGAAAACAAAACAAATCATTCAAATTTTGAGTAGTTTTTGGAAAAAAAAGAATACATCATAGTAGAGAACCCTTTTGTTTTAATTATAATTTAAGAGACTGCTGGAGCCCAGAGGTTGGCCAAGAGTTAGGGCGAGTGTCATACTAGAGGTTGGCCAGCAGTTAGGGCGAGTGACTGCTGGAGCTCAGAGGTTGGCCAACAGTTGGGCGAGTGACTGCTGGAGCCCAGATGTTGGCCAACAGTTAGGGCGAGTGACTGCTGGAGCCCAGATGTTGGCCAACAGTTAGGGCGAGCGTCATACCAGAGGTTGGCCAACAGTTAGGGCGAGTGTCATACCAGAGGTTGGCCAACAGTTAGGGCGAGTGCCATACCAGAGGTTGGCCAACAGTTAGGGCGAGTGGCATACCAGAGGTTGGCCAACAGTTAGGGCGAGTGCCATACCAGAGGTTGGCCAACAGTTAGGGCGAGTGCCATACCAGAGGTTGGCCAACAGTTAGGGCGAGTGACTGCTGGAACCCAGAGGTTGGCCAACAGTTAGGGCGAGTGGCATTCCAGCGGTCATGATACGTGAGTCTCAGTTCAAGCCTCCATACGTAGACATATCGTTCATTTATTGATTTATTATTTTAAATTAGTCGCAGGCTTCCGCGGGCCGCGAGTAGGTAGTGAGCCGTAGAAATCCACGTCAAGGGCCGCAAGGTGGTAGTGGGCCGTACAGATCCACGTCACGGGCCGTATAGATCCATTTCACGGGCCATACAGATCCATGTCACTGGCCGTACAGATCCATGTCACGGGCCGCAAGTGGGTAGTGGGCCGTACAGATCCACGTCACGGGCCGTACAGATCCATGTCACGAGGCCGTACAGATCCATGTCACGGGCCGCAAGTGGGTAGTGGGCCGTACAGATCCACGTCAAGGGCCGCAAGGGGGTAGTGGGTCGTACAGATCCACGTCACGGGCCGTACAGATCCATGTCACGGGCCGTACAGACCCATGTCACTGGCCGTACAGATCCATGTCACGAGGCCGTATAGATCCACGTCACGAGGCCGTACAGATCCATGTCACGGGCCGTACAGATCCACGTCACGAGGCCGTACATATCCATGTCACTAGGCCGTACAGATCCACGTCACGAGGCCGTACAGATCCATGTCACGAGGTCGTACAGATCGACGTCACGAGGCCGTACAGATCCATGTCACGGGCCGAACAGATCCATGTCACGGGCCGCAAGCGGGTAGTGGGCCGTACAGATCCATGTCACGGGCCGCAGACTTGTTCAAAGATAGTTTAAGGAAAAAGTGGGTGGGGGGATGTGAGAACGGACACAAACTACACCACGCAAATTCCGAACAAATCGAGTGTACGTGGGGAGTGGCACCGACGCATTGTTGATATCGATACATGCAAACTGCGGTAAGCTACCTGCACAACTTTAGCATGCAAACCTTAAACTGTGATTGGACGACTCTAGCAAAGGTCAGCCAAGTTCTCAAAAAAAAAATAAATGTAAATAAATAAAAAGATCGGGCACAAGCACACATTAAAAAAAACTCGCTGAGACTTAAACCCAGTGCCTTCCGCGTGTTAGGAAAACGTGATAACCACTGCACTACGAAACACATATTATCATGAAAAGGATCAACTCAAATGAACGCGAGAAGCATTGTTGGTCTCGAGAAATACCTCCCCCCCCACTCTGCACACATTCGCTTGCCAACCATACTGATATTGGTCAACACCAGCGAGGGTAAACCGTCATGGTTATTTGCACACGACTTGTTCTTGCTCAGGTGAATTATATCTATAGTCATCTGACTCCCCCCTGTACTAACCAGGGGATGTGGTCACGGTACGCGGGTCTTGTTGTCCGTGCAGGTGCCCAGCGTTGACCGAGACAGAAAACCAATTACGTACCTGCACCACGCCAGACTTTATGGGCTCGGCATAGATGAAAACAAAAGACAGAAATCGATTTCTTCGCCCAAAGCCACAGCAAATTCCTTCAATGATTTATCTACTTCCAGTTGCACCGATTACCCGCCCGTTGTGAACGACTCCCTCGTGATGGGCACGAGCCCGGGCTAAAACAATACCCCACGAAATGGAAACGTAATCGATTCTTTAGGGAAAAAATGGCTTCGGTTTCCGACTAGTAACAAAAGGAGTGTTTTATGAGAAGGTCAACGGGTGCAGAATGCCCAGTGTTTGACCAAGCAGGAATGCTTAAAATAATCGATACGGCCCGTAATGTCATGTCATTCGATGCCCATGGTTCGACCACAATCTAAGCTCAACACGAGAAACGGTTTATTGTAATGGCGCCACGACACAACATCTACCGGGGGTGGGGGAGGGGGAAGTAACTGTGAAACAAGGAGTTTGTGGTTGGGGGGGGGACTGAGGTTTAGAAAAAATGAAACGTATTTAAGTTTTAATGTCACTCAAGAATAACACTTGAAATTTTGTAGACAAATTACCTCAGAGGGGTTGATGCCTTTGAATTTGACCTCCGATATTGTTTAAGTTTCCCCTCAGTTGGAGACAGCACAAAGTCGATCAACAAGAAAATAAAAGTTTTTTTTAAAAAAAAATTCCGGTAGAGACTCAGACACACGGATACAGACACATGGACACACACAAAGACACACACACAGACACACACACAGACACACATGATTCACCTTCAATAAAAATTCTCCAAACTCATTTGTGGCAATAAGGAGAAGGAAAACGAAATTGGATTACACATCCGATGGCCTTTATAATTTGTGTCTCTGTTTCTCTGAATGAACCCATTACGCCCACGTGTGCCGGTATATCTGTGTGTAACTCTGAGTGAATCCACTAACTCTGTGTGTTTCCGTGTGTGTTTTTATGAAGTTTTGTGCCAGCTGCTCTCGTGAGTGTTTCTTGCGTTTATTCTATTATGACCTTCAGCCCATATACGGCTCTGACCTGCCGTTTTTAGACTGGACAGTTAAATTATTGACGCCTTGGGGAGGACTTCTATAAACCAATTTACTTCGGGGTTTGTGTGGGGTAACATCAAGTGGACAGACACGTGACATAACCCCACATATGTCCCATGACAAAAACTCCACATCTGTCACCTGACCACAACTTCACTGAGTTCACAAGATAGTATGCATTTTCAATCAACCCTGTTACACTGATAAATCGGTGCCCGCAGTATCCGACAACTTGGACAGTTCGATATTTGTCATGGATATACCTGGCGTGATTTCCTGTCATGGATATACCAGGCGCGATTTCCTGTCATGGATATACCAGGCGTGAATTCCTGTCATGGATATACCAGGCGTGATTTCCTGTCATGGATGTACCAGGCTTGATTACGTGTCATGGATATACCAGGGCATGATTTCCTGTCATGGATATACCTGTCATGGATATACCAGGCTTAATTACCTGTCATGGATATACCAGGCTTAACTACCTGTCATGGATATACCAGGCATGATTTCATCTAAAGCTTTCATTTAATTGCAGTCAATAACAGGTTCAATCGTGGTGTTCCACCAATTTCCCCCCCGATTAATGCTATTGATTTTGTTAGTTTCCTTAAATACATGTTAGTCGTAATGATTTTTAAGAGTTAATTTAAATTATTCCGCAGCAGCCACGAGGTCAGTTTCAAAATCGACAAATGAAAAAATAAATCGAACAGCGTGTAATATCAAATGATGGGAGACAACTATTTGCTTTGGGGAGTTTCTATGGTAACCGAATTAATTCCGTGTCCGTAAATTTGTATACAAGAAAATGATTTGACAAGTTTTCTGAAATTTTACCTGTTGAGATTGGTTAACGAATGGAAATTTTTGAAAATGATCCATTAAAAAAAATCATTTAAACACAATGTTATAAGAGGAATCATTAACATAAAACTTTAAAATTAATCATTACTTCAAATAATAATTCTATTCATTTCGTTTCCTACCCCTTCCCCTAATCTTTAACTAAAAAGCAAGTAATAAAAACTCGAATGAGTATTTAAAGGTAACTTGCAACAAAGAATTTCCGATTTACAAATCCTTTCTATTAACTTGTGCGTTCTGAGCCGTGCGTGCCGAGAAAAACTTCGGATCGATTTTTAATCCATTTCTTCGTAAGCTAGCGAGCTGAAATTTTGCAGGCAGACTCGTGCCGATGATAAAAATTAGGTATCAAAGTTTCAGATAAATCGAATGTACTGTAATTGAATTAAATTTAAAAAAAAATTATTTATCTCTATGTATCACGTTAATTTTTGAGATAGTGTCGTGGTGCGTATTATGTTAAAAAACCTTTCATGTCGCGCAATAAGGTGCGCATTACATTGACATTAGTTTTTAAAAATATATTCACGATCGGTGCGCATTACATTAAACACGTTTTAAGAGACATAACTAGGCTATGTATTTTCTGATTGTTTTGCCCTACGTATTGTAATGAACATCTGTATAGTTATGTCTCGTAGATAAAGGATTTATAGTCAAACACTTGGTTTTTACGGTTTTTTTAAATACTATTTTTATTCAAGCGTAATCATTCTAGATTACATTAGAGGTAATTTCAACTCTTTTAACTAGCACCATAAACCACGTGATTATCACGAGTTAGTTTTTATTGAAAGTTTTTGAATGACAACTGTGTTCTGGAGCTCCATTAAAAAAATAAACGAAAACACAACACAGAATGTTTATTTTTAAAGGTGTTGTTTTTAGTGGACAAAAAGATGGTGTGCTCTGGGTAGAGGCGTCACTAGGGTTGGTGTCACTCATGGTCTCACCCGGGGCGTAGCTCATGGTGTCGCCCCCCTCACGACTTAAACCATAGAACTCCTCCGAGTTATCCAGTGCAAAATAACGGGAATATACAGAATTTTACATTTTGGTGTCAACACCCTGATGGTGTCACTCGGGGCGGCCCACCGCCCCCGCACACCATAGCGCCGCCACTGGCTATGGGCTTGGCGGTGGTTATGTTTTAACGTGAGACCCGTTGAATGAAAGAGAACGTTTCTGAATAGCTGCACTCTCAACAATCATGCGTGATAAAAGACTAAAGCGATACCGGAGATGGTTTGTAGGCATCACTCAATATTTTGTTTAGCTTGAAAAGAAAAGACGGGAGAGAACCAAACAAGTGAACACAACCATACAAGTGGACACAACCAAACAACTGGACACAATCACACACGTGGACACAACCAAACAAGTGGACACAACCAAACAAGTGGACACAATCAAACAAGTGGACACAACCAAACAAGTGGACACAATCAAACAAGTGGACACAATCAAACAATTGGACACACTCAAACAAGAGGACACAAACAAACAAGTGAACACAAACACAAAACATAGAAGATTGACTTTCTTTGGAAAGGTAAACATTCATTGGGGCATAGAAGATTGACTTTCCTTGAAAAGTTAAACAATCATTGAAGCACAGTAGATTAACTTTCCATTTTACACGCAAGGTCGGGTGCTAGAATAGATCAAATGACTATATTACCATAATTACCTTAACGAGGTAATTTACCTGTTTCCCTTAGATGGGTAGCTTTTTTATTGGCACACTTCGACTAGGACGCTGTTATACATGTCTCTGTGTTTACTTATTACTCTGAACATGTCTACTGTGTTTAGTTATTACTCTGAAAATTATCTCCTTATCCCATTTCATTTTACGTGCCACGTTAGTCTGAGTTTACTTGCCACGTTAGTCTGAGTTTACTTGCCACGTTAGACTGAGTTTACTTGTCACGTTAGACTGAGTTTACTTGTCACGCTTGTCTGAGTTTACTTGTCACGTTACACTGAGTTTACTTGTCACGCTTGTCTGAGTTTACTTGCCACGTTAGTCTGAGTTTACTTGCCACGTTAGACTGAGTTTACTTGTCACGTTAGACTGAGTTTACTTGTCACGCTTGTCTGAGTTTACTTGTCAAGTTTGTCTGAGTTTACTAGTCAGGTTAGACTGAGTTTACTTGTCACGTTAGACTGAGTTTACTTGTCACGCTTGTCTGAGTTTACTTGTCAAGTTTGACTGAGTTTACTTGTCAGTTTACTTGTCACGCTTGTCTGAGTTTACTTGTCAAGTTTGACTGAGTTTACTTGTCACGTTTGACTAAGTTTACTTGTCAAGTTTGTCTGAGTTTACTTGTCACGTTAGACTGAGTTTACTTGTCACGTTTGACTGAGTTTACTTGTCACGCTTGACTGAGTTTACTTGTCACGTTAGACTGAGTTTACTTTTCACGTTTGACTGAGTTTACTTGTCACGTTAGTCTGAGTTTACTTGTCACGTTAGACTGAGTTTACTTGTCACGTTTGACTGAGTTTACTTGTCACGTTTGACTGAGTTTACTTGTCACGCTTGTCTGAGTTTACTTATCATTTAGTCTGAGTTTACTTGTCACGTTAGACTGAATTTACTTTTCACGTTTGACTGAGTTTATTTGTCACGTTAGACTGAGTTTATTTGTCACGTTAGACTGAATTTACTTTTCACGTTTGACTGATTTTACTTGTCACGTAGGACTTAGTTTACTTTTACGGTTATGGATAAATGCGGGCTTAATATTTCCGGACAACAATGAGAAGTACACCAAACCATTGGAGTACAAACTGAATAATGATAGGAACCTTTGTTGCCAAGAATAAAAAGCAAGAGCAGAAAGTATAACTGGTCGGGAGATAAGTCATCAATGTTTGACCAAATTGAGGATAGGTCCCACGAGACTGCGAACGCAAAATTAAAGAAGCAAAAGTCTTGAATAAAAGAAGCAAACGTAGTGTTGTATAAATTACACTTTAAAAAAAAAACAAACAAATAACTCTAAATGTAGACTAGATCTAATACTAATATAAACTCGAATGAGTATTTAAAGGCAATTTCAAAAAAAAAAATATATATATTTAAA
>MUZC01004427.1:322850-333293 GCA_002072015.1 Radix auricularia | reverse complement strand
GGCTCTAAGATGGCTCTAATAAGGCTCTAAGATGGCTCTAAGATGGCTCTAATAAGGCTCTAAGATGGCTCTTATATGGCTCTAAGATGGCTCTAATATGTCTCTTAGATGGCTCTAAGATGGCTCTAATAAGGCTCTAAGATGGCTCTGAGATGGCTCTAACATTGCTCTAATATGGTTCTAAGATGGCCCTAATAAGGCTCTAAGATGGCTCTAATAAGGCTCTAAGATGGCTCTAATAAGGCTCTAAGATGGTTCTAATAAGGCTCTAAGATGGCTCTAATAAGGCTCTAAGATGGCTCTAATATGGCTCTAATAAGGCTCAAATATGGCTCTAAGATGGCTCTAAAAAGGCTCAAAGATGGCTTAATAACGCTTTAAGATGGTTTTAAGAAGGCTCTAATATCGCTCTAATGGGGCACTAAGATGCCTCTATGATTGATCGGTACCGAATGTTAGGAAATAGCACGATCTTCTTCCCAGTTCCTTCTGAATTTCCCAGTGTGAATGGACACCGAAAAAAGTTGTTCGGAGTACGGACCCTGGTTCTTTTCCATTATCTTACCACAAAAAATTTTTTTTGGAAACAAATCTTATTTGCATTAAGTGACAACATTTAGTAACCCTAAGCCCAACCCTAACCCTAACCCTAAACCTAACCCTAACCATATAGAAATAATGTATTTTACTATAAAAAAAATTTGGGGGTAAGATAAAGGAAAAGTACCCGGTCCCTTGATAGTTCCCCCAATAGTATAAGTAATGTTCCCATGTCCTTGATACAGTGCCCCAAGATTATAAAAAGATTATAAATAGTCTTCCCATGTCCTAGTTAGCCAGGGATTATAGAGTTTTTAAGTCCGAGGTAATAACATTAATAAGTGTGACCCATATATCTAGTTAGCCAGGGATTATTGCATAAATTTTTAATGGCTGGAGACTCTGTTTTATCATCACTCCAGGCAATCGGCTAACGGACGTGAATCAATGAACGACGGCTGTCATTGACCCCATGGATGTGTACCCTAATCTCACTTAAGTGTCCTAAATTTAGAGCTATCTTTGTGGGTGGGGCAAATGGTTGTAATGGGCACTTTGAGTCACATGACCTGACAGTAGTCAGCTTGTTGGGTTGTCATCGAACGTGATGATTTTATTGATTCCAAATAGACTTCAGTTCAATACATCATAGATCCATCGTTGGATAGTGTGACAGAATCAATACATCATAGATCCATCGTTGGATAGTGTGACAGAATCAACACATCATAGATCCATCGTTGGATAGTGTGACATAATCAATACATCATAGATCCATCGTTGGATAGTGTGACAGAATCAATACATCATAGATCCATCGTTGGATAGTGTGACAGAATCAATACATCATAGATCCATCGTTTGATAGTGTGACAGAATCAATACATCATAGATCCATCGTTGGATAGTGTGACAGAAACGAAATCTTCCCCAAAAATTCAACTTTCTCGATAAATAGGAGAAGTGCTGTCCGTGACGGAGAGACCCCTTTGTCCATAAATCTTATCTCATCTTATCTTATTTTATGTCATCTTGTCTCATATTTTACCCCATCTTATCATATCTTATTTAATACAGATAATCTTTCTATATAGAATGGAGATACTGTAATTGTTTTCTTGATTACTTCAGACAATGTAACTCACGCCGATATGCCAGACAAAATGTAATAGAAGTAGTGTGTAGTAGTAGTAGTAGTAGTAGAGAAGTAGTGTGTCTGTTTTTTCTTGAATGCTGAGTATGGAACAAGAAATTTGATTTTTTTTTTTTTTTTTTGCATTAAGTCTATCAGAGTGTTGTATTGGATTATATTTAAATTGTGTTTCCAAGTTAGAATTTATTTTTATTACTTCATTGCTAACTAATGGCGCTACTCTCATCAATTATTGAAAATATTCACCCATAATGAATTTATAGAATTTCTTTTATTAGTAGTACTTTTATTTTCTTTTATAGTTATCTGTTTTCTTCGGTGTTTTTGCTTTTTAAATCCTTTAAATTAACTTGTTCTTTCTGAGCCGTGCGTGCCGAAAAAAACTTTGGATCGATTTTTAACCCATTTCCCCGTAAGCTAGTGAGCTGAAATTTTGTCGTCAGACTCGTGCCGATGATAAAAATTAGGTATCAAAGTTTCAAATAAATTGAATGTACAGTGATTGAATTATTGAGTTTTTAAATTATTTTATTTATCTCTATGGATCACGTTAATGTTTGAGATAGAGTGTCACGGTGTGTATTCTGTTCAACAACCTTACCTCTCGCGCAATGAGGTACGCATTACATTGACGGTACTGTTTTTAAAAAATATATTCACGATCGGTGCCCATTATATTAAACACGTTTTACGAGACATAACTAATATTTTGTATTTTCGGATTGTTTGCCCTGCGTGTTATAATGAACATCCTTATAGTTATGTCTCGTAGATAAAAGATTTCTATAGTCCAGAACTTGTTTTTTACGGATTTTAAAAAAAAAAACATTTTTATTTATATACCTCATCAATACTTAGGCGCCATAAAAATTTCGCATTTATTATTTTAAAGCATTTTTGGGTCATTAGTTTGGATAAATTGTTATCACATTTGTGAAGACTTGTGATAGTGTATAGCAGGGATGTCCAAAGTCCAGCCCGCGGGCCAAAAGCGCCCGCGAAGCAATTTTTACTAGCCCGCGGCCTCATCTGAAATAATTAATTAACTAACGTATTATTTTGTAACAACATTAAATATAAGAAAAGTCGACAAGTTTTACCGTTTTGAGTACGTCAAAGAATGGCAAAAGTCGATAACATTGTATTGTTTTTACAAATTACTAGACTTCAATCTTAAAGACCGACAAGGGAAACAAATGTATTTGGTTCTGTTTGTTCTGCTGTCTATGACGTTGAATTACCAAGTAAACAATATTTTATTTATTACTGATGGCTATCGCCATGACTCTTGAGCACAGTTGACAAGCAGAACTTGTCTGTAACAAAGTCAGCTTAGTCAGGCTGGCAAAGATTTTAAACTTCACTGTATCATTCATAAAGAAGTTCTTTTTGGTAAACACCTTTCATGTGATCGTGTCCTTAAGCCAGTGATAAAGGATATGAACTCTATTCGCTCTAAAACTCTGTTTCACAGCCATTTTTTGCAGTGTCTTCTTGACATCCAGAGAGAATACAAAGATGTTATGTATGACAATGATAAAAGATGGTTTAGTCGGGGGACAGCACTTCAGCGCGTCTACACATTGAAAAAGAAACTGGGCAGCACATGGAAGATAAGGAAAAACCATATCCAGAACTATCTGATGCTTGTCTTGCATAGTTTTCATTATCGGTTGATGTGAAAAGACATGATATAAACCTTCTTAACACAATTCTCCAAGGGCACAATGCAGTCGTAAACCAATTGGGAACAAGCTGCAACTTTTTCAAAGGCAACTTTTTCAAATTCAGCCTAATACCACACATTTCCCCTCACTGCAGGAAATTATGACAAGTTTACCAGAAAGAAGCTTCAATTGGCAAATGCATAGGTATGATGCAGATATCACATCCTTGGCTGATGAATTTCAAAGACGCTTTCATGACTTAATAACTATTGAAAAGATAAACGTGGTTGTTTTTGTTAAATCTTCATATTTCTCTGTAGATTGTGATAATATTGCGGCAATCTGCAGCGGGAATTCTTTGAGCTGCAAACTGATGCTGAATGTCGCAGCAGACAATTTCTTCTCTTAGACTTTTAGAGACAGAGTTTATAGACATTAATTAGGCAGAATTTATCGACATTAATTTGACAGAATTTATTACCTAAAGTGATTGAGTACATTCCATGGCATGACTTAGGTCCCTAAAGTGATTGAGTAAATTCCATGGCATGACTTAGGTCCCTAAAGTGATTGAGTACATTCCATAGCATGACTTAGGTCCCTAAAGTGATTGAGTACATTCCATGGTATGACTTAGGTCCCTAAAGTGATTGAGTACAATACATGGCATGACTTAGGTCCCTAAAGTGATTGAGTACATTCCATGGCAAGACTTAGGTCCCTAAATTGATTGATTACATTCGATGGCATGACGTATGTTCCTAAAGTGATTGAGTACGTTCCATGGCATGACTTAGGTCCCTAAAGGGATTGAGTACATTCCATGGCATGACTTAGGTCCCTAAAGTGATTGAGTACATTCCATGGCATGACTTAGGTCCCTAAAGTGATTGAGTACATTCCATGGCATGACTTAGGTCCCTAAATTGATTGAGTACATTCCATGGCATGACTTAGGTCCCTAAATTGATTGAGTACATTCCATGGCATGACTTAGGTCCCTAAAGTGATTGGTGGTATCGCCCTTGACCTATATCTACACCATTGTGATGTGCAAATCAGTTTAAAGACTGAAGAAACACCTCCAGTTATCATGGTCTTAGCAACACACTTATCCACAGATACGTCATTGACACATTATCATATGTGTGGAGGAAACCAAGAAATTTGGTCTATTAATGCTATTACATTAAACTTTTCAGTTTCAAATTCCTCCACAGTCTATATATGATACTTCATTTAATGGTCTATTAATGCTATTACATTAAACTTTTCAGTTTCAAATTCCTCCACAGTCTATATATGATACTTCATTTAATTTCAGCCGAATGCGCCCCACGTTTTTAGTTCGAAAATATTTTGGTGTGTAAGAGTGTGTATGTACAAAATGTCCACAATGTGCATCCAACAAAACAGTTCTGGCTCAGCCCAGGGGAAGGGAAGTTCCAACAGAGCCCAAGAAAAAATTTATTTTCTTCTTTTTAGTTCACAAAACGTGGTATCTTAAAAACTTTTTTAAAAATATTTTTATTTTATACTTTTTAGTTCAAATGAAAAACGTGGTGTTTTAAAAAGCTTTTTTATATATATATTATTTATTTGTTCATGTTTGAAATTAACGGTCATACATTTTTCAAATTTCAAGAAATTTTGAGAAAATTACCAAACTTAACGAAACATTTTCCGGAAAACACAAGAAATCATTGACATTTGATTAGTTATTCCATATAAGGAAAAATAGAATTTAATTCTACTATAATTAAGTAGAATTGAGTACTATAATTAATGAAATATTAAATTGTCATGTGAATCAAGTATGCATGCAAAATTTCATCAAAATTGGATGATCAGAAGTGGTTCAAATGACATTTGATTAGTTATTCCATATAAGGAAAAATAGAATTTAATTCTACTATAATTAAGTAGAATTGAGTACTATAATTAATGAAATATTAAATTGTCATGTGAATCAAGTATGCATGCAAAATTTCATCAAAATTGGATGATCAGAAGTGGTTCAAAAAAGGAATTCAATTTTTGCCCCGGAAAGACAAACATCCAGACAAGAAAGCAAACTAAGAAAAACGTGGTAAAAAATGAAGTAGGTTAGTGTATAGGATTAGCTGCATAATCGATGAAGGTTTCAGTTGATTTGTTTGAAAACTTTCGGAACTATATTGGAGACAAGTCTATCAATCAATCGTGACGTGACTCTAGTAACTATTTGTAAAAAGACGCCTCAATGTAACAAGTGATAAGTGTGGTGGTGCTGCTTGTTGGTGGTGCTGCTTGTTGGTGGTGCTGCTTGTTGGTGGTGCTGCTTGTTGGTGGTGCTGCTTGTTGGTGGTGCTGCTTGTTAGTGGTTCTGCTTGTTGGTGGTGCTGCTTGTTTGTGGTGCTTATTGTTGTTGGTGCTTTTTGGTGATGCTGGTTGTTGGTGGTGCTGCTTGTTGGTGGTGCTGCTTGTTGGTGGTGCTGCTTGTTGGTGGTGCTGCTTGTTGGTGGTGCTGCTTGTTGGTGGTGCTGCTTGTTAGTGGTTCTGCTTGTTTGTGGTGCTTATTGTTGGTGGTGCTTTTTGGTGATGCTGGTTGTTGGTGGTGCTGCTTGTTGGTGGTATTCTTTCATCGACATCACCACCATGTCCCTATAAACCGAATGTTTGACTTGTTCATTGTATCATGATGATTTTTTTTAATTTCGTGGCTAAATTTCATTGTCTCCATTCATTCATCTTGAATTCATGATTCCATTTCATCTTAAGTTTCCAAAATAGGAGTATGACAAATATTTCCCAGAAGAAAAAAAAAATAAAGATTTTAAAAATGAAACAAGTTTAAATATAAATAAAATAATAATTGTAAAAATCAGAAAAAGGAGAGCCCAGTCATTAAAATTTTTTATACAAATTTTTTATTTATATTTCTTTTTAATTTCTTCGCTACAAGACATGTTACATGTTGATTTTTACAAATAAATTTATAATTAAGCACAAAATTAATGTTGGTTATTGCTTTCTAATTAATTATTTTTTTCATTTCGAACTTATTCAGAAAATGTTTATGCGGCAAAGAATTAAGAACCAGTTTTAAACTGAAGCAGCCGTCATAAAAAACTGCTGCCCTAAATAATTATTTTGTCCAAATTCATGAGAGGTCCGTTTCCTTCAAATCTCTTCCAATGTCGGGATTATGTGTCAGCAGGACGTGCTAGTGAATATTAAACACATTTCTGATTCACTTCTACACATCTGGCTACACGTGCCAGAAATACATTTAGTGATGTTTGAGCGCGTGTGAGTAAAAATTTGTGTTTATGTGTGAGTGTGAATTGTAAGGGCGTATGTGTGAGTTTGGGTTTGTGTTTAAGTGTGTGTGTTTGTTTGAAGTAAGGATAAAGGTGTAATACCCAGACTTCTTGGTACAATCACAAGTTGATCGCCTATGCTGATTGGTTGAAGTCAGAACACAAAATATATTTGTATTTAAGATGTATACATTTCCGGCTAGTAGAAGAAGAAAAAAAAGAAAAGAAAGGTTAGACAGTAAGAAGGGATTCCTCCCAAAGACACAGTGGCACCTCTCATAACGAGGTTAATTCGTTCGAGAGTCTTGTTCGTTAAGCGAAACACTCTATAACGAAACAATGTTCCCCATACATATCAATGTAAAACACAATTATCCGTTTTCTTGCTGAAAAAAATTTCAATAAAAATAATGTCAACATTTATTTTTTTCTAATTATTTATGAATTGTGAAACAACTAGAATACAATTTAGATTGGAAACAAAATTATGAATTTATGACAAATAATTATTCCTTTTTAACTAGAAACCTGTCCAAATGCATTTGTTTTTCCGACACTTTATAATTTGATGAAAATGTGTCGTAATCATTCGGTACACATTCTTGACATTCCTTTTGAAGCATACATATCCTAAATTGTTTTTGAGATCAGTGTAGATTGTTGAATTTGGCCAATTGTAGTTACGCGCTGAAATAGCCACGCTTATAACTTTTTCTCGCTTTTCAATGGTTTTTAACTTGGATTTCGACAGTTATTTTGTTGTTTGTTTTGATTTTTTTGTCTCTAATGATTGCCTTCTTGTTTTTTTTTCCAAAGACATTTTTTGCACAGGTTATTACACTTTTCACTTTAAAAAATTACGGATACTGTCTGAATACAAAATTTGTTTAAAAAAAATAAAATTGTAACAATAAAAAGTAATTTTAAAAAACGGTTGATCACACACGAATACAATACGTTTACAGAACGAGTGCTTTTTCTCAAAAAATTTGCTCGTTAGGGGCCATCCATAAAGTACGTCGCTATTTTTGACCATTTTTAACGTCTCCCCCCTGCCCCATGTCACAAATCTCGGAACCCCCTCCTAAAGTACGTCACACTTTCGTACAAAAAATATTTTTTATTAACAAAATAATTAAAATTTAACATAAATCACAGTGACGTCACATATGGCTGGACACCCCCCATCCCCCATGTCAAAAACTGTCACACTTTCTTACACCCCCTCCCCCTCTGGAGCGTGACGTACTTTATGGACGGCCCCTTAAGGTATTTGCTCGTTATAAGAGGTGCTCTTTGTGAGACGTTTGACTGTATCTGGTGTTTTTATTATTTATCAAAGTTAAACTCACTGACAGAGAGATCATGTGCTTTAAACCTAGAAGCAAAAGTGACCTTGGCCTTATACCTTTGGTCGCGCACTGATTTCATTTTAATACAATCCTTGCTCTGACTTATCTGTTACTTATCTGTTAGTTATCTGTTACTTATCTGTTACTTCTTATCTGCTTTTTCTATACAGAAGATTATTGTCCTAAATGAGACCCCGAATTTTCTACTTTTCAGCATTTCTTAATGTATTTTTAAATCATTTCATTTCTCATAAATATCATGAACCTTGATGATAATAAATATTAACGAATTGTAGAATAGAATATACACAAACATTAACACTGTCTCTGACATCCCAAAAAAAGTCCCTACATCTCTGCCACCTCGACTCTCGTCTTACTTGGTCAGCCATCTTATGCCAACAAGAGTCACCGTTGATAGATCCTGGGCTATAGAGCCAGCCGCATGAGGGCCACTAATGATGAGGGCCCCGTGGTGCTAGGACGATGGCAATGGGAAAGAAAAGGGCCATTAGCCGCTCCCCGTTTAGCAAGTGCTGAACCACGAGAAATGGCTGACGAAAATTAATAGGCCTTAATTAGTGGATTTAACAAAAACATATTTATTAACGTGACTCTTTCAAATGTGTCTTTAAAAAACGAGTAATTGAATATAATTATATTTACATTTATATATTTTCATATGTATATTAACGTCGTAACTGAAATACACAAATTTGTTAATTAGACACCAACCACCTTGATGCATACAGAATAATGGCAGATACTTTTTGAATGTTGTACTTATTTTAAAATCTAGTCTAATTTGTTAACAAGAAGTAGAACAATTCAAATTATTATTTAACATTTTATTTGTAAAATCTTGTACAAATATGATATTAGCTTGTCACTCTGAGCATTATCAAACACTTCAATTAGAACATCTAATGACTTATTTAGTAAAAATCGATTAAAATTACATATACTCAAAAACTGATCAAACAGCTATGTTGATGTCATCACTCTATTAGGTTACATATTACCAACTATGGCGGATTAAGGGGGGCTGAGCGGGTTAAAGCCGGGGGCCCCCAAACTTTTTATATTTTATAATAAAAGTTTGCATGAACCCTTGAAAATATAATAAATTAAATAAATTTATAAATATTATCTATACAACTGATCGCGATTCAGTCTTAATTATCGAAAATCGCGATGCAGTCTTAATAATCGAAAATCGCGATTCAGTCTTAATAATCGAAAATCGCGATTCAGTCTTAATAATCGAAAAAAACTTGATTTAAATTGGCTCACTTAGAGAAAATAGTATAAAATATAGTTTATATTTTTAAAAGTTATCAATTTAGACAAGCTCCGCTGGCCGTGTGGAGAGAGCACAGGCGCGTGATGCAACCGGTGTTGGGTTCGATTCCCAGCAGTGGAAAAAAAATTTTTTTTTTCTTTTCACACTCAATTGTAACATACCGCAAACACTTCAAACAGTTATTTCTTCGTGTTCGTTTATTTATTTTTTTTTCATTATTAATATTTAGTTACAGTCGTATATTAGCTGTTAACAATCATTTTATTTTAAGGGACGCTGGCTGGATAGGGCTCCCGTTTGATTGCAGCCCGGGGCCCCGTGCAGTCTTAATCCGCCCCAGATTACCAATACAGAGGACATATTTCTTATGCTAGAACAAACACATACACATTCTCGTTCTTCCCGTCTGGAATTCAAACGTGGAATGAGTTGTCTGATTAAAGCAGGAAAAGCCAAACTTCACCAATACTTAAAACTCTAATAAAATTGAAGGACTAGACGTAAACCATGGATAAGCGTAGGACACAATCACCTTCTTTTAGAAGTATGGTCTGCAACAGACAATTTCAGGTAAGATATGATATGACATGATATGACATGATATGACATAATATGACATGATATGAACTATATCAAATGTAAAGACAAGTTAATGAATTCTCTAATTTCGAAAACTGTCGTATGTCAAGTGGAACTTTGTAGATGTTTTAAAACAACAGTAAAGAGCATTGATTTATTTTATTGTTATTTATTTATTTTCGGGGGTGTGGTGCGACAGGGCGCAATGCTTCAATGATGTCAGCATAATAATAAAAAGGTCAGAACAGATTATTATTTAGAATGACTTCGCATTTAGGGATATCGGAGAAAGATATTTATAAATTTACTTAGAGTTAGGAAGGCTAGAAATAAATTTCCTAATAAAGGAAGTGCTTATTTAGCGTGAGAGTTATCCCTACCTGTTAAAGAAAGAACAATTAAATTTTGGTTGAAGGTTAACTATCTGCTCACGGAGTGAAAGTAATGACGTCATACAAGGTTTGGGGCCGTACATAAATGACGTCACGCACCTAGGGGGGAGGGGGTCACACTTTTGTGACGATGCGTGACGTGGGGGAGGGTGGGG
>MUZC01004427.1:307410-321586 GCA_002072015.1 Radix auricularia | reverse complement strand
AAAAACAAACAAACAAACAAACTTGTGAGCTTCGGAGTTAAAAGTTATGATAATGTTGGATATTTTAATAATGTCATAGTATTTCAGTCCTCAACTTGCAAGAATTACTGTATTTTGCGACGCACAACATGACACCCTACTTTCCTGCACAAATGTGGGGTTCATACAGAAGAGGCCATTTTCCTCTTCCAGCGCCTACCTAATAATTTTTAGAAAACATGAGATGTGATATCAATGTGATAATTTTAGATCAAATGCCTTTGATGTGCATATACTTAGCAGGGAAACTGTCATTAGAAGATCGAAATCAATTTGAGGAATTGTCTTGTATCTAAATTTTCTAGGTCTATAAACAATGCAATGATCCTTGTAATATCAATAGTCACATTCGCGAGCTTAATCGCGAAGGTTAATCACATCAATGGTTTTTGACATTACCGCTGCATTGTTCGTTAGCTGTCTTGCTATGCCTTGGCAACTAAAACATTTTTTTTAATGAAATATATAAAACAAGCCGAATTCATACTTAATCTTATAGGGCTTTAAGCTGTGTAGGGCTCATTATGCTATCAAATAAGTACAGAGAAAATCATGTTAAAGCGGGAAAAGAATGCAATGGTATGTGGTGAAATGGAAAAATTCTTGCAGGTCGTCTGATACGAAAAAGTTTGAGAATCACTGGCTTACAAGTTATTTAATTTATTTAATATCTTTTACATAGCTTCACTCATGTTTACGATAATACGATGTAGACCTACACTAAATAAATACTTAAATAACCAAAAAAGTGATTTGAAACATTCTTATTTTCAAATAGAATTTTTTTTTTTTAAGTGGGTGGGGGTTCAAAGTTTTGTGACGTACTTTTTGAGGGGGGTGGACGATTTTGTCACGACGCGTGACGTATGGGGGAGGGGGTAAAAAATCGGCCAAAATCGCATGACGTCATTTATGGACAGCCCCTTTATCGTAATAGAATTAGTGGGGGGGGGGGACAAAAGACTCTCATCTTAGACTTTGTTTGGCTTACGAACTACTTGATTTATTTATTTAGAAATACAACACAAAGATAACCTAATACAACCCTCAGATAGACATAAGGATAAAAACACATTTCTTAGCCCGTATGCAAGAACAAACACATACACGTTTTCCTTCTTCCCGTCCGGTATTCGGGCGTGGATTTGGTTGCCTGAAGAAACCAGGAAAGCCAGCACTTTATCATCATTTAAAACTCTAATAAGAAT
Source organism: Radix auricularia (assembly GCA_002072015.1). Classification (NCBI taxonomy): domain Eukaryota; kingdom Metazoa; phylum Mollusca; class Gastropoda; family Lymnaeidae; genus Radix; species Radix auricularia. The sequence continues at coordinate 320,339 of MUZC01004427.1, read as the reverse complement.
ACAGGACTAAACACAAACCATAGATATACGTATGACGCAATAATCTTCTATACAGAAGGAGCGTCTGTAATATATAATAAGATAAGATTTTTTTTTATTTTGTACTTGACAAATATTCAAACATTCAATTCCTAAGTTATATGTTTCTAGATACTTCTGTGACCACATTACCTACCCACACCCCCCACCCCAGACTGGCCAATATTTCAGCCCCGAGTATCTCGGCAGACGTAAAGACATCGTCTGTCACCTTGAACCTGACTCCCATCTAAACTTGTCAAAACACGAGATTCAGAAACCCGTTAACTACTGAAAACTTCGACTTAAAAAAAGAGGTGGGGTGTGGGTGGGAGGGGGGGGGNGGGGGGGGGTCAGATTTATCCGTTTAGTAAATTAAAAAATCGTTGGTTCAACATGAAACAAAATAGATGCCCGACTGAAAACTTCCTATTTTGTAGGAAAGAAAAACGCCAATGCCAAAGTTACACTAAATACAGTGTTAGTACTGTTAGTAAGATGTGATTCAAATATGCATTTTACTTTATGAGATAAAATATTTATTATTTGTTTCCATCGTGAATTCAAAGTATATTTGATATTATTGCCTGGGCGTTGCCTGGATAAAGATGTTATTCATATTAATGTTTTATTGATCAGAGAAGGAAAAAGCGTGTTTTCATCTGTTTATAAAATATACACAACTAGATGCCCGCGGCGTAGCATGCGCCGCAGATTTACTCATAGATAGTGCAAAGCAAGTTGGGGGGGGGGGGGGGTTAACAGACACAAACTACATCACGATGAAATCAGAACAGCGCGAATAAAACCTCGGATGCAGGATATTTGTGACGCATTGTTGATCTGGAAACATGTGCACTGTAGTTAGCCACTTGCCACCCCGCACCTTCCTAGCTTGCCAACCATAAACTAATAACCTGACAAAGGCCATTCGTCAAGCTTATTTCCACTCGTCTTGTGCTTGTTGTGGTGATCGAATAGATAATGGGATTTAAATGAACGGGGCACAAATAAAAACATTTTTTTTTTAAAAAATTTAAAAAGTAATGTCTTTGTTGGTGACTGAACCTGCGACCTCTGCGTGTTAGGCGAATGTTATAACAACTAGACAACGAAATACATGTTATTTTGTTGTTCTGAAAGAACACAGTAATTGACTTTACTTCAACGAGTTGTTGAATGACCTGAATGACCCCCCCCCCCGCCCCACATGCTGTTTACTACATTTTCTTGCAATCTGATTGGTCGCTGGGGTCAGACAGCTTGCTCGGTGTCCGGCATTGTTGGACCATGATGAGAATTGTATATGTAGATTTACTGTCTGAAAACAATCTCTCATGATATACTAGTATCTCCTGTAAATTACTAGAACACATATGATATAGTAGAATAGTTAACCACCTTGACAAATATAATGCCTTATGCCCACATCAAAACGGTTTTAGAAAAAACAGATGATGTTTAACACAGAAGTTGGCCTAAAACTTCCCTGTAACAATTATAACAACAGTCATATCCTTACATAAAATATTAAAAATGTAAAACGCTTACATGGAAACCTCTTCTTGTAACCGCTATGGTGGGGGTTTTGGCAGGGCAAATAATCGGTGATGGTAATGTGTTTACCCCCCTTAAAACTCTGTTTGTGTTGCTCCCCCTGGGGGTTCAATAATGGCTAAAAAGCAGTTATCATTAGTTTTGTTAACGTTTTGCAATACAAGAATCGATGTCTAGTCGAATTTTTAGTTCTTTCTTTCTCTTCTTTGGTTAAATCAGATGTGAAGGAGGAAGTATTAGAAGTAGAATTAAGATAGTGTTAGTTGTATAGGAAAGATGATTTAAGGCTTTTTTTCTTCGGCTAATATATAACAGTGTGATTTGTAATGTAATAGTATAATTTATGATATAATAGTTTCATTTGTATTGTAATCAATTGATTTGTAATTTAATAGCTAATCTCGTAATGTGATAGCTAGTAGTCTCGTAATGTGATAGCTATTCTCGTAATGTGATATCTATTCTCGTAATGTGATAGCTAGTAGTCTCGTAATGTGATAGCTAGTAGTCTCGTAATGTGATAGCTAGTAGTCTCGTAATGTGATAGCTATTCTCGTAATGTGATAGCTATTCTCGTAATGTGATAGCTAACCTCGCAATGTCATAGCTAGCCTCGTAATGCGATGTCCTAGAATGTAGCTCGTGATTGTCTCGTGTATGTGTGCCATGTAGAAACATCGCAGTGCTATTTCTCAAGACGTCATTTCTATATTCACTTTAAGATCTCATTTCTGTAACACGTAGTTTAATAGCATGCAGTTTGTGGACTGTAACAAACTGTATATGGACTGTAACAACCTGTATATGTCCTATGTAACAACCTGTATATGTCCTATGTAACAACCTGTATATGTCCTATGTAACAACCTGTAGATGTCCTATGTAACAACCTGTATATGTCCTATGTAACAACCTGTATATGTCCTATGTACAAACAACCTGTATATGTCCTATGTAACAACCTGTATATGTCCTATGTACAACCTGTATATGTCCTATGTAACAACCTGTATATGTCCTATGTACAAACAATCTGTATATGTCATATGTAACAACCTGTATATGTCCTATGTACAAACAACCTGTATATGCCCTATGTACAACCTGTATATGTCCTATGTAACAACCTGTATATGTCCTATGTAACAACCTGTATATGTCCTATGTACAACCTGTATATGTCCTATGTAACAACCTGTATATGTCCTATGTACAAATGTCTTGGTTGACATAATCATTATTTTTTAAATACTGCATTTGATTTATATTTCACAGACCAATTTTGTTGTGTTAAATGTTGTGAATACAGTGAAGGAAACAGTGCTTAAGTTCTTAAATGGGGACAAAAATATTTTTTAGTATAAACACTCTACGGCGCCCACTCTTTTTTTTTTGTCAAAAGCCCAAATAGCTTATCCTTGTTTCATGAATACGAAATATTAAACTTCATGAAATGTATACAAAATATTTTCTTATATTATAAATGTTGAATTTCGGCGCTTCATCACCTGCCTCAGCGGCGCGTGCAGCATCTCGCGTTCGACGTGGGACGTGGTGGTCGAGAGGTAGCGCTCTCGACTGTCATACCGATGGTCACGAGTACGAATCCACACGAAGGTGAGGATTTGTTCTCGGGGCCTGAGGAGTCCCCGAGTCACCCAGCTCCGAATGGGTACCTAACTAGACAATAGTTAGGCGGCTGGGGTAATGCGTGGAACCCCTATAGCCGTGGCCTGTGACCGCTGCATCACTTGCCAACAGATCATCTCTCATGGTCTGTGGACGCAATTATCTTCTGCATAGAAGGAGCGTCTGTATATCTAAGATAAGATAAGATAAAAAAAACACTCTTGAAATATCGATACCAAAATTTATAACCGTAAACGATGTCAAGATACAACATAAGTTAGACGATACTTCTCGTAATTAATGTATCGAGTAGTAAGAATGCTGACAATACATTGGCTAAAAGTGTATATGTATATAAATTTAGTTGATATGGTAGAAAAAATCCGAGACTGTCACTAAAAGAAATATCCAACACTGTCAACACTGAACACGTCATATGTGATTTTATCTATAGGTTTGTGTCAAACGACCCTTTCCTAACTTAACTATATGATTTACCTGTAGGTTTGTGTCAAGCTACCGTGAAACGACCCTGTCCTAACCTAACTATATGATTTTACCTGTAGGTTTGTGTCAAACTACCGTGAAACGACCCTGTCCTAACTTAACTATATGATTTTACCTGTAGGTTTGTGTCAAACTACCGTGAAACGACCCTGTCCTAACTATCTGATCGACACATTGTCTTCGGGGCGATGTGTGATGTTTTAAAATAAAAATATGCCATAAAATCTGTTATTTTTCAATACTCATATTTCATAGTTAAAAAATCTATTATAACCATCAATATCTATATAACGATATTATTATATACTAGGTTGTGCTGGGGAGACATGGCACCTACGATCCCACATTTTTAGGGCACCTACGGTTCCCACATTTTTAGGGCACCTACGGCTCCCACATTTTTAGGGCACCTACGGCGCCCACATTTTAGGGCACCTACGGCTCCCACATTTTTAGGGCACCAACGGCACCCTCATTTTAGGGCACCTACGGCTCCCACATTTTTAGGGCACCTACGGCGCCCACATTTTTAGGGCACCAACGGCACCCACATTTTTAGGGCACCTACGGCTCCCACATTTTTAGGGCAAGTACGGCGCCCACATTTTTAGGGCACCAACGGCACCCACATTTTAGGGCACCTACGGCTCCCACATTTTTAGGGCACCAACGGCACCCACATTTTTAGGGCACCTTCGACTCCCACATTTCAGGGCACCTACGGCGCCCACATTTTTAGGGCACCTATGGCTCCCACATTTTTAGGGCACCTACGGCGCCCAAATTTTTAGAGCGCCTACGGCGCCACTTTTTCAAAATCCAAACTTACTTGTCCTTTAATTTATAACTAGGGGTTGTAGGGCGCCCCTTTTTTTTTTTTTTTTTTTTTTTGTCAAAAGCCCAAATAGCTTATCCTTGTTTTATGAATACGAAATATTAAACTTCATAAAATGTATACAAAATATTTTCTTATATTATAAATGTTGAATTTCGGCGCTTCATCACCTGCCTCAGCGGCGCGTGCAGCTTCTCGCGCTTCGACTTCTCTAATCTAAAGTACACAAAATGGTGTCTATGTTGTATACGTCAACACACATGCTGACGTCACAGGTGCGTGTGATGTTTCGGTAATTGGCGTTCTATTTTATTTATAAATCATTTTGCGCACCGATGCACAACAAACAATGACGTCACATTAAATATTTTTACAGCGCTAATCACCACACGATTTTTCAACTACTATAGACTGTTGTACATCGTTCCTCAGCGATCCACATCCATCCAGTGAGTGACTTGGACTATTATATCATTTATTAACAATCCTCAAATCCTCTTTTTTACATCTTTCCCTATTTTCCAAAATTAAAATTTGAGCTAAAACAATGACGTCATATAATATTTTTTAAGGCGAGAATCTTTAATTTATAATCAATTTGCGCACCTCCCAATGCACACCTTGCATCAAAATTTAAGATCAAACAATGACGTCATAGCGTTACACATCCAATGACTAGGACTATTATTTTGTTTATATCTAAGATATATACATCTATCTATATGTATTCTTTATCAAGATCGACATATCTACAAATCTAGCTTATTATATATCTTTTATGTCATCAATCCATCAGTCTATCAATCTGTCTGCCCATCTGTCTAACTACCCACCTACCTAACCAGAACAAAGGTGCTAGAGAAACTTGCCAAGATAAAGCCTGCTGCTGGTGTCACAACTGAACGTCTACCGACAAGCCCAGGGCAGCTATTGGAACACTGACATTGATGACAGGTGCTTCATTCTGTGGCCTGCTAACCATGGTCACGTGCTTAACCGCTTTATCTGACCTTGTCACTCGAAAATGTCACCGTAAATGTCACTAACTCGAATGTTAATCCTTGGCGAAAAGTGTAGGTCTAATGAGCTGTCAGGTCATTTTCTGTACTAACAGATGAGGTCATTGCTGTAATAACAGTTGAGGTCATTGCTGTACTAACAGTTGAGGTCATTGCTGTACTAACAGATGAGGTCATTGCTGTACTAACAGTTGAGGTCATTGCTGTACTAACAGATGAGGTCATTGCTGTACTAACAGATGAGGTCATTGTTGTACTAACAGATGAGGTCATTGCTGTACTAACAGATGAGGTCATTGCTGTACTAACAGTTGAGGTCATTGCTGTACTAACAGTTGAGGTCATCGCTGTAATAACAGCTGAGGTCATTGCTGTACTAACAGATGAGGTCATTGCTGTACTAACAGATGAGGCCATTGCTGTACTAACAGTTGAGGTCATTGCTGTACTAACAGATGAGGTCATTGCTGTAATAACAGCTGAGGTCATTGCTGTACTAACAGTTAAGGTCATTGCTGTACTAACAGATGAGGTCATTGCTGTACTAACAGATGAGGTCATTGCTGTACTAACAGATGAGGTCATTGCTGTACTAACAGCTGAGGTCATTGCTGTAATAACAGCTGAGGTCATTTCTGTACTAACAGATGAGGTCATTGCTGTACTAACAGTTAAGGTCATTGCTGTAATTACAGATGAGGTCATTGCTGTACTAACAGATGAGGTCATTAAAGTAATAACAGCTAATGTCATTAAAGTAATAACAGCTATTGTCATTGCTGTACTAACAGTTAATGGCATTCATTTGGTAACAGCTGATGTCATTCATACAGTGGCGTAGCTAGGGGGGCGGGGGGTGGTCCGCCCCGGGCGGCACTCATTCAGAGGGTGGCATTTGTGGGGATTTTAAAAAAAAATCCCAGCCATTTCCGAAAACCGCCCCTTTTCTTTTGAAGGGGGAAAACCACAGTGAAACAAAAAGAATCTCAATTTGTATTTTGAATTAACGGATTCGTGCAACATTTGTTTGATTACATAGTGGTTGTTATAACTAACGCAGAACAGTTAAAAAATCTAAAATTGCTCAAAAAAGATAACTATTTGTTTGCAAAATTAAGTGGTATACTTCACAGATGGCGCTTTTATAAGAAAACTGCACAAAAAACAACACATCACCGCTGGTCCAAATATATGTAGTATTAATATCACGCGACAGTTTTAGCGTGGAATTTCTACATTCGCAGAATGATGCGCTAACAAGTACCTACATGACATAGTGGTTTAAATATTGTGTTTAAAGTGCAAGTAGTAAATTATATTACAGTTTCAGGTTTTATAAATTATTATAAGGTATCTTATTTTTTTAAAAAAATAATTTTTTGTTGCATTAAAGTAACACATATAGCTTGTAATTTTCATTAATATACGGTTATTCATTAAAAGTAAACGATTAATCATTTCGCCGTTAATAAACACCACAATAACATAAATAATTCTAAAAAAGACATACTTAAACATTTCAAGCGTATTTGAAAATTGACATCTGAAGTAACTATTAAAACGAGATCAGATGCTGGAATTTTACTCACTTAATGGCAATCTTTTACTTTTCTATGATATCTCAATTTATGGGAACCCGTCTTTTTAAATTAATGCAAACTATGCAAACCCATTTGATGAAACAAAGATATGTGCTAATACAGAACGCTGTTACAGAGAGTTGGAAATATCGACTAGATACCAAGTGAAAATGAGAAAAATATGAGTGGGGAAAATTCAGAAGACGTGGTTCTATCTTTAGAGCAAGAAGTACTACAAGAAATGTTTTTTATCCATAGATGTAATTATAAAAGAAAATAAAAGAACGAGGTGATGAGTTACATGTCCTTGCAAGAAAATATTCGTGTATAATACTATACCATCAAGGATTCTTATTGAAGAATTTGAACATCAATTCAATTTCTTTATTTACATTGATAAAGAAATTTTCAAGATTGAAAGAGAAAGGATCCAGGTTTTTATGGCAATACACGGGGCCGGTCTTAGCTATTGCGGGCCCCTATGTAGCTTAAAATGCGAAACTGATTGCGTGGGCCCCAGTTTGGGTAAGGATAAGGTATTAATAAGGATAATAAGTGAAAATTAACATAGGTTGGCCCTATGAAAGCGCTGGGCCCTCTGCGACCGCATAGGTTGCAGGAGCCTAAGACCAACCCTTGTTGTACCTACACTACAAGAAGAGGCATAATGTTTTTTAAAAAGAGGGGAAATACCCCCTTGATCAATTAAAATATATTTAACAGTAAATATTGGAAAATTCTTTATCTAACATTACAATTTTGCTAAGAATTTTTATTCAACAATTGCTATCAGTGTATCTAGTTGTGAAAGGAGCTTCTCCAAACAGAAGTTGAAAAAAAATATTTTCGCTCCACAATAAGTGATTTAAGACTACAAAATCTTGCAATATTGTCCATAGATCATGATATTACAAATAACATAAATTTTTATAACATAATAAACGATTTTTCAACTATGAATGTTAGGCGAGTAAGTAAATTTATAGATAAATTTTAAAAAACATGTTTACGTACTGATGTATACAATTTCTAATTTTTTTAAAAAAATAAAATCATATATTTATAAATAAAAATTAAAAACATATTAATTGTTAATGTTTTTGGGTGTAAATTTGGANTTTATAAATAATTTTTTTTAAAAACATGTTTACATACTGATTTATACAATTTCTATTGTTATTTTAAAAAATTATTTGTAAATAAAAAATAAAAGCATATTAATTGCTAATGTTTTTGGGTGTACATTTGGCATATCTTTTTGTCTCATTTGGGGTGGGGGGGACCTGTGACCCTATAACTGTGGCCTTCAAAAAAAGTATCTTGTATTTGTATGTGTATTTATAGGTTTATCATCTTATGCGGCCTCTTTTTTTACTGCTTACATAAATAAGGCATGCAATGGTAAAATTGTTCCCCACCTTTTACAATGTACCTCGTTTCAAATACAATTATTTATTCATGCTTATTAATTTACAGAAACCATCATATGATAAACTTAATTAAATTAAGAGGCCGTCCATAAATGACGTCATGTGATTTCGGCTGATTTTTTCCCCCTGCCCCCTCGTCACACGAGACGAAAACTTAGACCCATTCCTCAATATGACGTGACAAAGTCCCCCCCACATACAAGTGGTATTTTGTATTTGAAATTGAGCATGTTTTTTAGTTTAAGGATGCACTCTAATATCGTAACACGCGTGAAACCACGTAAATCGTCATTGAATAAAGTTTGGGTAATCATATATTTCAGTTTAACTTTTATTTAAAGTTGCGCGTATTGAATGAAATCAAATGTGTGAATCCCCATCCCCCCCCCGGTGCGTGACGTCATTTATAGGCGGCACCTAAAAGGGCGGCATATTGGACACCGCCCCGGGCGGCAAAACCTCTAGCTACGCCACTGCATTCATATAATAACAGCTGAGGTCATTGCTGTATTAACAACTGATGTCATTGCTGTATTAACAGCTGAGGTCATTCATGTGATAACAACTGAGGTCATTGCTGTATTAATAGTTGAGGTCGATGCTGTATTAACAACTGAGGTCATTGCTGTATTAACAACTGAGGTCATTGCTGTATTAACAGTTGACGTCATTGCTGTATTAACACTTGACGTCATTGCTGTATTAACAGTTGAGGTCATTGCTGTATTAACAACTGATGTCATTGCTGTATTAACAGCTGAGGTCATTGCTGCATTAACAGTTGAGGTCATTGCTGTATTAACAACTAATGTCATTCATGTGATAACAGCTGATGCGCTTCGGAGAAATGTGAAGATAAAGATACCTTCACCCCTACAGTTTACATTTCGTATGTGTTTAAGCTTTATTGTATGGGCTTTTTAAAATTTATCGCTGATTAACTTCAAGTCATTGTAACCATGTGATTTATGGATTGCTGCGTTAGCTGTTTAACTTAGAGTACTGCGGTAGTCGTTTGACATAGAGTACTGCGGTAGTCGTTTGACATGAGTACTGCGGTAGTCGTTTGACATAGAGTACTGCGGTAGTCATTTGACATAGAGTATTGCGGTAGTTGTTTAACATAGAGTACTGCGGTAGTCGTTTGACATAGAGTACTGCGGTAGTTGTTTAACATAGAGTACTGCGGTAGTCGTTTGACATAGAGTACTGCGGTAGTCATTTGACATAGAGTATTGCGGTAGTCGTTTGACATAGAGTACTGTGGTAGTTGTTTAACATAGAGTACTGCGGTAATCGTTTGACATAGAGTACTGCGGTAGTCGTTTGACATAGAGTACTGCGGTAGTTGTTTAACATAGAGTACTGCGGTAGTTGTTTAACATAGAGTACTGCGGTAGTCGTTTGACATAGAGTACTGCGATAGTCATTTGACATAGAGTACTGCGGTAGTCGTTTGACATAGAGTACTACGGTAGTCGTTTGACATAGAGTACTGCGGTAGTCGTTTGACATAGAGTACTGCGGTTGTTGTTTAACATAGAGTACTGCATTAGTCGTTTGACATAGAGTACTGCGGTAGTTGTTTAACATAGAGTACTGCATTAGTCGTTTGACATAGAGTACTGCGGTAGTTGTTTAACATAGAGTACTGCGATCGTCGTTTGACATAGAGTACTGCGGTTGTTGTTTAACATAGAGTACTGCATTAGTCGTTTGACATACAGTACTGCGGTAGTTGTTTAACATAGAGTATTGCGGTAGTCGTTTGACATAGAGTACTGCATTAGTCGTTTGACATAGAGTACTGCATTAGTCGTTTGACATAGAGTACTGCGGTAGTCGTTTTGCATAGAGTATTGCGGTAGTCGTTTGGCATAGAGTACTGCGATCGTCGTTTGACATAGAGTACTGCGGTAGTTGTTTAACATAGAGTACTGCATTAGTTGTTTAACATAGAGTACTGCGGTAGTCGTTTGACATAGAGTACTGCGGTAGTCGTTTAACATAGAGTACTGCGGTAGTCGTTTAACATAGAGTACTGCGGTAGTCGTTTGACATAGAGTACTGCGGTAGTCGTTTGACATAGAGTACTGCGGTAGTCGTTTGACATAGAGTATTGCGTTAGTCGTTTGACATAGAGTACTGCGGTAGTCGTTTGACATAGAGTACTGCGGTAGTTGTTTAACATAGAGTACTGCGGTAGTCGTTTGACATAGAGTACTGCGGTAGTCGTTTAACATAGAGTACTGTGGTAGTCGTTTGACATAGAGTACTGCGGTAGTCGTTTGACATAGAGTACTGCGGTAGTCGTTTGACATAGAGTACTGCGGTAGTTGTTTGACATAGAGTACTGCGGTAGTTGTTTAACATTAAATGGAATGCGTGTTTCAGCCTCCAAGAAGAAAACAACAAAAGTGTGTAGCTACGTGAGAATTCACGGGAAAACACCTAAAAATAGATCAAGCCAGATGTTGAAACAAATCTGGCAGTTCACCCAATGGCCAGATTTTTTAACTGTGGAGTTTATATTAAATGATTATTCAAGACTCGCCAATTTTAATTGTTTTTTAAGGTGTTCTCACGAAAATGTTTGCAAGTCTCTTGAATTAAAATTATATCATCGGTGACAGTCTGTTTCATTCTACCATCTCAGGACGTTAGTGTATAAATATGTTTTGGTTTTAATATGTCTCTTGATTTTCTTTAAATAGTTACGCGTAAAATTCGGCGTTTCTTGTTATGGGGATGCGGTGAATATGCGTAACGTATTCCCCGTGAATCGAAAATCACTGCAAGACTGGGCTGGCCCCTCTCAATGACTTAATGGCATCCCACTGATTTTTGGACGCACGCGCTAAGAGCTACCAGACCAGTCCCAGCAAGCTCTTCCCTGCCCCTTCTACTCGGGTCATCTTCTATTCTATTCATCCCTGACCCGCTATCAGGGTAATTGCCCTTGTCTCGGGATCGATCCTGTCAGAATCTCATAAAAACAGATAATGAAAGGGGTGGTTGCCGGCATTACAAAAGGTGCTCGGTCGTCGGGTAGGGAGATCTCGGTGGTGGAAGAGATTGGTGGTCAAAAAGTCGTGGCACACAGTGAATGAATCATGGCCTTAGAACAAGACACGGGCCTTTTCGTGCTGGTCAGTGACCATTTGGGTTGCCGGGAGGGGGGGGGGGAGACAGGTAAAACCAACACTCTTAAACTCTTATCAACATTTGATACTCTATTCAAAATACAACAAGGTTAGACTTAATCAGGATAACCGTAGGATGCCGTAATCTTCTGTACAGAATGAGAATCTGTAATAGATAAGATAAGATGATAAGATATTTTAAGATAAGATATGACCAGATAAGATAAGATAAGACAGGATAAGATAAGACAAGATAAGATAAGACAGGATAAGATAAGATAAGACAGGATAAGATAAAAGAAGATAAGACAAGATAAGATAAGATAAGACAGTATAAGATAAGACCAGATAAGACAAGATAAGATAAGACAAGATAAGACAATATAAGATAAGATAAGATAATATATGTAAGATATGTTTTCGGAAAGTTCACAGTGTACTGCTTGGAGTACATCAGGGTTCGGTAAACTTTTTGTCCGAGAGAGCAATAAACATCACATATTTGGAAAAGTAATTCTGTGAGAGCCATACATTACGTTACGAACCAAAAATTCAAGTAAATGAGAGCATTTAATGTAATGAATGACGTCACGCGATTTTGGCAAAATTTTCGCCCCCTTCCCCCACCTTGTCACTAAACGCGGTGGTCGAGTGGCAGCGCGCTCGACTAGCGTACCGATGGTCACGAGTTCAAATCCACACGACGGCGAGGATTTGTTCCCGGGGCCTAAGGAGTCCCTGAGTCACCCAGATCTGAATGAGTACCTAACTAACAATAGTTAGGCGTCTGGGTAATGCGTAAAACCCTTATAGCCATGGCCTGTGACCGCTGCATCACTTGCCAACAGATCATCTGTCACGGTATGTGGACGCAATTATATTCTGCATAGAAGAAGTGTCTGTATATCTAAGATAAGATACTTAGACCCCCTTTTTCAATATGACGTCACAAAGCTTTGCCCCCACCCCCACTCCATTGAAGCCGTATTTTTCTTTCAAAATAAGCATTTTTCAAAAACCTTTTTTGTCATTTAATTATGTATTTTATGTAAGGTTCCACTTTAATATCATAACAATTAGGAAGCCACTGAAAACGCCATGAAATAAATTGCAAGCAATCAAATTGGAACTTTTGTTGCGCGTTTTGCTGTAACGTCACATTTCTTCATTTCTTAAAGACCCCACTCCCCCTCGTCACACGTCGAAAATGG
>MUZC01004427.1:271559-307385 GCA_002072015.1 Radix auricularia | reverse complement strand
CCCCCCCCCCCCCGCCCATCTTTTATTTTTAAGTGCCTGACGTCATTTATGGACGGTCCCTAATTTAAACACCAAATTTACAATAATCATGTCTCATAATTCTTTTAGATATCATTTATATGCTGTTGCTAATCAATATCGAGTACCTCTTACAATTAATGCGACTTGCGGTGCTGAATGGTTTTACTGACGGCCTTGTGGTGAGGTTAAACTTCATGCAGACGTGAAGACTTTTTTTTATGCAATTAATATGTAGATCAAATGAATCTGAAGAAACATTTTTTTTTGTAATGGAACATTTGTCTGCGAGCCACATACACCCATCAACAGAGGCGCATCTGACTCGCAAGCTATTGTCTCCCGAACCTTGGCGTACAAGCCTGATTTCTTGCCATACACCCATCAACAGAGGCGCATCTGACTCGCAAGCTATTGTCTCCCGAACCTTGGCGTACAACCCTGATTTCTTGCCTCAGTATCGTTTGCTATAAAACAAAAACATACTGAACGAGAACGGAGAGTAATGAACTGACTGCTGCAAATAAATACAAAATTTGACGTCATGGCTCTACTACTGTGCGCATTTATTTTAGATGGAAATAAAGCAAAATAAAATAATTAAACAGTTTCCATATTTGTTGACTCAATGTTTCCGGAGACAAATTCAAAAAGGTTTTCTTCATGTCTGATGGGCGCAACACTTGGCATAGGGCTGATTGAGCTGGTGTGAATACTCACTGACTGGAATTTGTGGATTCTTACGGACTGGAATTTGTGGATTCTCACGGACTGGAATTCGTGGATTCTCTGAACTTAACTGTCCCTTAACCCGACGCTGGGTCTTTGGGGCACCATTTTGAGCTGCACACTATCTCATGCCATGTGTCACGGTTCTGAGCTGCCTTCTGGGAATCGCTAAATGACAGGCCGGTCCACTCTTTGATGTTGTCCTCCCAACTCTCCCTTGGTCTGCCTCTTTTCCTTCTTCCCTGGACTTTGCCTTGCAATATCGCCTTTGAGAGACCTCCAGATCTTGTCACGCGTCCGTACCATCGTAATTTCCTCTTTTAATTGAGGTGAGAAGGTCCTCGTAAGGGCCAATGACAGCACTTATTTTATCGCGGACCGCTTCGTTCGTGATGTGCGCCATGTAGGAGATGTTTAGTACCTTTCGAAAACATCTCATCTCTAGCGCATTAATTCTTCTTTGGAGGTCTGCGGTGAGCGTCCAAGCATCACAACCATACAGGAAGACTGACATCGCCATAGAGCGCATTAGTCGAGTCTTTGATCTCAGGGAGAGCTCCTTGCTTTGCCAGATGTGTTTAAGTTTGCTTAATGCTGCAGTTGTTTGGGCCATTCTGGTAAGAATTTCTGGCTTTGAGCCTTCATCGGATATTATAGCCCCTAGATATTTAAAGGTAGGGACCTCCTCGAGTTTTTGCCCATTTATCCGTATTTCACTTGTGAATTTATTGTTTGCCATGACCTTCTGTGCATTGATTTCCATGCCATAGTTCATTGATGTCTTCTCTAGCTTTGCAAGGAATTCTTTTAGTTCGTCCTCGCTGCCAGCTAGGCCGTCTATGTCATCGGCGAAGCGTAGGTTAGTTATAGTTCTCCCTCCGATGCTGACCGTTCCGACATGGTTTTCGAGCACATCTGTCATAATTCTTTCAAGGAAGAGGTTGAAGAGGATGGGGGAGAGTAAACACCCTTGTCTGACTAAAACAGTGATCTTGAACCAATTTCACGGATTGGAATTTGTGGATTCTCACCGACTGGAATTTGTGGATTCTCATACAGATGATTTGGATTCTCATACAGCTGATTTGGATTCTCATACAGATGATTTGGATTCTCACAGAGCTGACCTTGAGGATTCACACAGAACTGACCTTGTGGATTCTCACAGAGCTGACCTTGTGGATTCACACAGAGCTGACCTTGTGGATTCACACAGAGCTGACCTTGTGGATTCACACAGAGCTGACCTTGTGGATTCACACAGAGCTGAGCTGGGGATTCTCACAGACCTGACCTTGTGGATTCTCACAGAGCTGACCTTGTGGATTATGATAGAAATATGCATGGACTTTCTTTGACCACTGTGACATCGATAAGACATGCTTGTAATTTATATTGTTGTTCACTTATATATTTTCAGTGTTTAAATATAATGAAATGTGAAATAAACATAAAGATTGAAAGTGAAATAGAGAGGGGTGTGTATAGAGAACGTGTGGGGCGTGAAGAAATACAGAATGAACACAAATCAAATTAATATGAAAGAAGATTGGTTGAAGGTCCAACTTCATCTTGACACAAAAGTTACAATCTTGGAGGGTCTGGGAAAAATTCAATTTTTGAAAACTCAATCAACTCTTCAATCGGCGAGAGGGGGAGGGGGGTTGCCAAATTTCTTTTTAACCCTATTTTCGACCCATCTGTGGTAGAAGCAGCTTAGTGTAAAAACTCAAAGTGCTACGTCATTTCGAAGCGAGAACAAAAATTTGATGAGCCAAGTAATGACCAGACGTACTTGTCCAGAAGGACTTGGCCAGAAGTACTTGGTCAGAAGTACTTGGCCAGAAGGACTTGGTCAGAAGTACTGGTCAGAAGGACTTGGTCAGAAGTAATTGGTCAGAAGTACTTGGCCAGAAGTACTGGTCAGAAGGACTTGGTCAGAAGTACTTGGTCAGAAGTACTTGGTCAGAAGGACTTGGTCAGAAGGACTTGGCCAGAAGGACTTGGTCAGAAGGACTTGGTCAGAAGTACTTGGTCAGAAGTACTTGGTCAGAAGGACTTGGTCAGAAGTACTTGGTCAGAAGGACTTGGTCAGAAATACTTGGCCAGAAGGACTTGGTCAGAAGTACTTGGTCAGAAGTACTTGGCCAGAAGGACTTGGTCAGAAGTACTGGTCAGAAGGACTTGGTCAGAAGTAATTGGTCAGAAGTACTTGGCCAGAAGTACTGGTCAGAAGGACTTGGTCAGAAGTACTTGGTCAGAAGTACTTGGTCAGAAGGATTTGGTCAGAAGGACTTGGCCAGAAGGACTTGGTCAGAAGGACTTGGTTAGAAGTACTTGGTCAGAAGGACTTGGTCAGAAGTACTTGGTCAGAAGTACTTGGTCAGAAATACTTGGCCAGAAGGACTTGGTCAGAAGTACTTGGTCAGAAGGACTTGGTCAGAAGTACTGGTCAGAAGGACTTGGTCAGAAGTACTTGGCCAGAAGGACTTGGTCAGAAGTACTGGTCAGAAGGACTTGGTCAAAAGGACTTGGTCAGAAGTACTTGGCCTGAAGGACTTGGTCAGAAGTACTTGGTCAGAAGGACTTGGCCAGAAGGACTTGGCCAGAAGGACTTGGTCAGAAGTACTTGGTCAGAAGTACTTGGCCAGAAGGACTTGGTCAGAAGTACTTGGCCTGAAGTACTTTGTCAGAAGGACTTGGTCAGAAGGGCTTGGCCAGAAGGACTTGGTCAGAAGTACTTGGTCAGAAGTACTTGGCCAGAAGGACTTGGCCTGAAGGACTTGGTCAGAAGTTCTTGGCCTGAATGGCTTGGCCAGAAGTACTTGGCCTGAAGGACTTGGTCAGAAGTACTTGGTCAGAAGTACTTGGTCAGAAGTACTTGGCCAGAAGTACTTGGCCTGAAGGACTTGGTCAGAAGTACTTGGTCAGAAGGACTTGGCCAGAAGGACTTGGCCAGAAGGACTTGGTCAGAAGTACTTGGTCAGAAGGACTTGGTCAGAAGTACTTGGCCAGAAGGACTTGGTAGAAGTACTTGGCCTGAAGTACTTTGTCAGAAGGACTTGGTCAGAAGGACTTGGCTTGAAAGACTTGGTCAGAAGTACTTGGTCAGAAGTACTTGGCCAGAAGGACTTGGCCTGAAGGACTTGGTCAGAAGTTCTTGGCCTGAAGTTCTTGGCCTGAAGGACTTGGCCAGAAGTACTTGGCCTGAAGGACTTGGTCAGAAGTACTTGGTCAGAAGTACTTGGCCAAACGTACTTGGCCTGAAGGACTTGGTCAGAAGTACTTGGTCAGAAGGACTTGGCCAGAAGGACTTGGCCAGAAGGACTTGGTCAGAAGTACTTGGCCAGAAGGACTTGGTCAGAAGTACTTGGCCTGAAGTACTTTGTCAGAAGGACTTGGTCAGAAGTACTTGGCCTGAAGTACTTTGTCAGAAGGACTTGGTCAGAAGGACTTGGCCAGAAGGACTTGGTCAGAAGTTCTTGGCCTGAAGGACTTGGTCAGAAGTACTTGGCCAGAAGTACTTGATCAGAAGGACTTGGCCAGAAGGACTTGGTCAGAAGTACTTGGTCAGAAGTACTTGGCCAGAAGTACTTGGCCAGAAGGACTTAGTCAGAAGGACTTGGCCTAAAGGACTTGGTCAGAAGTACTTGGCCAGAAGGACTTGGCCAGAAGGACTTGGTCAGAAGGACTTGGTCAGAAGTACTTGGCCAAAAGGACTTGGCCAGAAGGACTTGGTCAGAAGTACTTGGTCAGAAGTACTTGGTCAGAAGTACTTGGCCAGAAGTACTTGGCCAGAAGGACTTGGTCAGAAGTACTTGGCCTGAAGGAGTTGGTCTGAAGTACTTGGTCAGAATTACTTGGCCAGAAGGACTTAGTCAGAAGTACTTGGCCTAAAGGACTTGGTCAGAAGTACTTGGCCAGAAGGACTTGGCCAGAAGGACTTGGCCAGAAGGACTTGGTCAGAAGTACTTGGCCAAAAGGACTTGGCCAGAAGGACTTGGCAAGAAGGACTTGGCCCCGACATCACACTGAAAAATGATCTGAATTCACAACGGTCAATTGTATGAGCAAAGTGGTCGCGCTTGGCTTGCGTACCGATGGTCACGGGTTCAAATCCATGTACAGGTGCCCTTGAGCCCACCCAGGTCTGAATGGGTACACAGCAACAGAAACGGAAATAAAGGCGGCTTGGTAAAGCGTGTAATCCTCAAAGCCGTGGCCTGTGAACGCTGCATCACTTGCCTACAGACCGCAATAATCTTCTGTATATAAGGATCGTCAATATCAGGGGTCTCCAAACTACGGCCCGCCTACTAAACTGTGTGTAGTCGGCCATAAAACTGCTGTTCTCTCCCCCCCCCCCCCCCCCCCGTCTCACTCCCTCTTTGTTCACTTACTCTTTGGATTTCACCGAAACTAAATTTTAATTATTTTTTATGTTTTATATTCGTTTTATATGTGTATCGTTTGTTCGTTGAGGAAGGCTCTTTGCCGAAACGTACGTTGCTTCGTTACGTCCTGTCAGGCTAACCCATACAGTGTTTATTTCTTTTTCTTTTACTAATTTATAAGTATAAGCCTGATTGCAATCTAACCCCGTTTTTGATCAAAAGTGTGACCAACATTCGGGACTGGTAATTATTTTAATTGAGGTGTTTAAAAAAAGTATTCAATTAATAGAGCTTTCTTGGAATAGTTTGAATTCAGTCTTCAAATACTAAACAAATGCTTTCACTGGACTGGTGGTTTAAAAAAAAAATCTACATGTATACCGGTAGATATAGATTCTACGTATTTTAAAAGTTGTATGAGTAGAAGTAAGGTAACCATAAAATATTAATTTTAGCTCAAATCATGAATTATCTTTCTTGCTTAATCCCTATGAAGACCCGTAACTATTTCCATTACTTAAATTAATATTCGTCTTTGTAGGTTGCTTTTAAAATTTTTGTTTGAAAGAAAAAAAATATTTTCATAATAATAGGTATTTATCTTTGATTTAATAATAACTAATAATTTAACAAAGATTCTCATTTACGTTGCTGCGGTGTATTCTCAATATCTTTAATGGCGGCAACCTTATTTTCCAAACAATAGCGTCGCTTACCGGTTACTTACTTTTAATAAAGCTATAAACAAAATCTCTGCATCATAAGCTAACTAAGGTAAGAATTTGATTTCTTATGATTATACCTCTCCGAATAATATGTAATTTTAAAGTATAGTGCGTTTTCCACGTTTTAAATAAATGCAAAAATTTGACGAAGTTTCTACTGCTCCATCATAATCACATTCATACAGTCAATTGCGAGCTTTAAAAAAGGTCTTCAATTTTCTACCTATTTCCGATAACATAGAAATTTTACCTGCATTACAATATGTCAAATTAGTTATCGGTATAAACCTGGTTGATGAAATTTGTGTGTTAACGTTAAAAACTTTACTTTTACACTTTACTGCAGTCATTTTGTTTCATTAAATTAGTTTTAATTAATATTTAGGCTGCAGGCTGGCTATACTATTAATTATTAATCTATTACTTATTACTATTATACTGGGTTAAAACCTATATCTCCGACCGGGCCGACCTTATCGGCGGCCATCCAAACCCTAAAATCTTAAATTTTCAGAAATTCTAAAGCTATACCTAACCCAAACCCTAAAAATCATCAATTTTTCGAAATTCTAAAGCCTAAAGCTAAACCTAACCCAAACCCTAAAAAATCGGAAGAGACGCGATGCTCCGGTCGGAGATATAGGTTTTAGCCTTATACTGTATGTACACTCTACTTTCAGTGTACTGTGACTGAAATTCTGATTCTGTCTTTTTAAAACAAACTATTAATTAAGTTAAGTTAATAAAGAAAAGGTCCAAATAAATGTAATTGTTATTGGACTTATTGGAAAAGTCCAAGAACCAAGAATTCAATAAATTCCGTAATCCTGCAGTTTTAGCACGTATATTATTTAAATTTTCTCGTCAGAACTTTTGTTTTTAATAATTTAATTTATTGAATATTAAATAATAATAATAATAACCCCTTTTCAGACCATGACGGCCTATGTGGCAAGTGAAGTAGCATTCACAAGCTTCATTGAGCCACCTCTGACGAGCAGGGGGTTTTGTGGGGCAGTGGCTATTGAAACGCTAACGTCTGAATAGCCCACAGGTTATTGAGGCGCCAGCGTCTTAATAGTCCACAGGCTATTGAGACGCAAAATAATAAGCCAATGAAAATTAAGAATTTAAGTTTGATGCATTTAGGGGCCATCCATATATTACGTACGCAAAAAAAGTAGTAATTTCGTACCCCTCCCCTATGCATACGTACAAATTAAGGTTGTTAACGGTTAACCGGTCCTCAGATCAGGATCGGTCCCATTTAATAAGGACCAGTTAACTGCAACTTCAATAAGCCCGTAATTAGCTTATTACCCGGAGTTTGTTTTTGTTGCATTACGGTTAAGATGCAGGGCAGTATATGAGACTAACGGTGACTTCAATTCGCTTTCTCCATATTCCGGTATATAAATAACAAACATACACGTCATCACTATTAGTTTACTTCAGCTACTGCTAAGGAATGGTTTTTTTTTTAATTTTAATTTGCTTAGTTGTCAAGGCACTGTGAGTGTATGAGAGCAAACACAGTGCACGTTTGATGTCAACAACGGTCAAGACCGAGGCTGTTTCTATTTATATTAATTATAGTCTGTTTCTTATAAAGACAAAGAAAGCTATAAAAGCATATGACCCCATGACCTATCGGCATTTTTTGATCACCGGTTTATAGTCTGTTTCAGACATTCAAAAAACTTATCAATGCGCGCCGCTTAGTGAAGCACATGTACCTATATTACGAGAGGTATTTGAAAGACGTAGCAAAGATACCGGGTGATTAAAAATAATTTAACACAAAAATTACAACTATTCCTAATTTAGTAAAGTCAAAGTAGCAAATCGACATCTGTAACCAATTACTTTGTTGAAGAAATAAAAAAAACTGAGATATGAGATCATACATTTTATATACCACCCTTTTTTTTTTTTTTTGGATGGAAGAAATAAATATTTTTCCAATACCTATTTTTTACCACTTTTTATTAAATTGCTTTCATTCCTGTCTTTTTGTCTATGTGCAAAACTTCAAATTTTCCAATGTAAAATTAATCACTTCTGATGGCCCTAGAGATCTCAAAAATTTTACCGCAGATAGATCTGGGATGACAATGCATTGTATCAAAATTTCAGATCGATCGAATGTACCGTAATTAAATTAATGCATTTTTTAAGTTTATCTCTATATGGCTTATGTATCCATCTGCTGTTGTTGACATTTACTTGCTACCTGAGTTCACCCTGTGACCACATCTCTGGTGTATTAAAATATTGGGCAGGCACTACAGAGGTGTTTGGTATAAAAAAATAAATTGAGGAAAAAAAAAAAGATTTATAAAAACCATGTTTTTATAAGTGGACTTAAAATAAGAAAATAAAATAAAACAAGTTCAAGTACTTTGATTTAATATGAATAAAAACTTGGTGCAGGTGCTTCAAAATCCCATTTTAATTTAGAAATACAACACAAAGATAGGTGTTTAGTATACAAAATTAAGATTTATAATTTTAAAGCCAAAAAGAGAACTTTAAGTGAGAGAATGAGTGAACTGTATATGTAAAACCTCTTAAGCCACGTTTTTAGTCATATTAAATCAAAATACTTGAACTAATAAGTTTTGTTTTATTTTATTCCTGTTAGTACACTTATAAAAACATGTTTTGTAAAAATATTTTTACCTCTATTTATTATTGCCAGCGTCAAAGAAATGTTTCTAGAAAAATTACAATGAATCAAGAAGGGCAATTATTAATTTTAATTCAGATGACTGATACTCTTTCTAAATTTTCTAACTAAAAACTAAAGTCAATTGCAAAATCAACTTCAATTGACCAAAGAACTTTTTGACAAGTTGAAAAAGGCCACTAGGGAAATGCTGGAAAATAGAACTCTATCATAAACTATCTTTCTATGCAGCGTCTGCCTCTGTTCATACATAAAAATTATGGTTATGCTGTTGTATCTCTATGTTAACATTCCAGTAATATTCTGTTGTGTTCTGGGGACACTTAAAGTTAAAAGGTAATGGATTTAACATCATTACTATATATATATTTAGTATGTAGTTTTTAAACCAGCGCCTCAGGGTCTGTGACTCCGCGCATGGACCCCTATACAGATTTTTTTCTTGGCGGGTTGGCAGGTGTGTATTATCACCCAACTTGAGAGGGTGTCATAGATGCCAAATAAAATTTTCTCACTTGAAAACAAACAAAGTAAGAATCAAACATCTAGTAAGATATAAAAAATGAAATTTTGTTTTAAATATTTATTGATCCTCTAAGAACATTAAAATAGAAACATCTTCAGTCAGTAGCTAGATAAACAAAATGGGTGTATCCAACTGAGCCTACTCCGATGATGTAGCATCTAGGGCAGAAAGAAGCCTTATACATTAAAAACCTTACAAATTAGCTCTATAATAGCTAAAATGTAACATATATAAATGCATTTAATAAATTAAAAACCAAAGTTATGAGAATCATTTTGGTTCACATTAGCTATAGAATTTTGTACCAACAATATATAGTTTGCTAATAAAATATGTATTTATTTTTGTTAGGAGAAATTAATGGTCCATTCTTACTTTATGGCGATGAGTGTATCTATAATCAGTGGGTCAAAGATACTTACTAAGAATGTTTCACTCTTGAAAGGACACTTAATGTTATTTTCTGGTTTTAAAATGCAACTTGTCATTTATCCTTGTATATTTCATTTCTCAATCAACTGGTCATCGTGCCTCTTATGTGTCATTATCACTGGTATAATCTGAAAGTTTTTTAAATTAATAAATACATTCTAAACCACTTAGGGTTAGGTATTTTTGCATTTATCCACTTAGTTAATTGACATAACAAATATATTAATACTTTTATATAGATGCCGAGGTTGACAAGAAGGAGTGTCACATCAAAGAATGAGACAACACCAGAAGCTGAGGAAAGTTCTCGATCCACCAGTCGAGGAAGAAGGTAAATTTTAGTACAGGGAGTCCTCGGATCCTGACTTGCGCTGTTTCATGGTTACTAACGCCAACACGTCCCCATATAAATATATAAAATATTATATTGGGTCATGCTGTCTTTTTTTAATGTTTTTTTTCAATGGGGTAAGGAATTGTTTTGTCTTTCTTAAATACTTTTTTATGGCATTAACTGTTTTTTTGTTTTGTTTTGTACTCACTGCAGAAAAATACACTTTGTTGTGGTTTTAGGTTGAGGAAAATGCTCATTTTGATTGTTTACACCATCTCTCTATTTCTTGTGTTTTATTTATTTATTTATTTTTAAACACTTTTTTTTCATGTGGTAAAGAATTGTTGTCTCTTTTTTTAAAAAAAAGTGTGAAGGAAAACAACATAAACTTATTATGAGGTCTCAGAAAAAAATGTATAGCCTTTAAACCACTTGGGATAAAAAGATGATCTTTATGTTCTTGTTAATCATAAAACAAAAAATGTAAATTGCCTGATTTTTTTTCCTGCTTTAAAATTTTCAGTTTAATGACGTCATGCATCTTTATTTTTAGCTTTAATAAAAAATTATTGATTAATTAATCGGTAATTTTTCAAAAGTTAATGATTAAATTTTAATTAATCGATAACAGCCCTAATATATATATATATATATANATATATATTATCGTAACCCAAGGACACACGTAAATCATAATTTACAACTATTATTAGTTTTATTTCCCAATTCTTTATTATCTGGCCATTGGCGAAGTATCTTTCTAGCCTCGTACCAAATCAACAACTCTCTCTTGAGTCATTCATTGCTTGCTTCAATATCCTTTGATGATCCCAGTGCTAGAATTGGCAATTGTATAGGGTACCGTTTTAAGTCCGCGAGTTTGGGAGGCGGTAATAAATGTATGTCATTTGTTAAGCAAAATTAAGAGAAAATTGTGATATTTGATATGCTTGATCTCACTCAGTCTCTTTCCCTTGCGGTCGCATTATTACAAGTTCCTCTTGACTATTTTACTACTTGCGTGATAGTACTGCACCTGTTAATCACTTGGACAGCTCTGTCTACTTGATATTATTTATTTCTTTGTTTGCAACACTCCTCCATATAAATATTTCAGAGGTGCAAAGAAGGAAGAACCAGCACAAGAAGTGGTAGCTATTGGTGAGCCTCAGGGTACACCAGCAAAGAGAGGAGGGCGACAGGCAGCCAAAGGTAAGTAATATTTTTCATGTTATTTTGTTGGGGGGGGGGAGTTGGAGTCAGGGTATTGATGATTTTAGAAGAGGTGTGATGTAACCTTTCTCCCATGGTTTATTTATGTTCCTTGTTTAAAATTTGATTCCTTAGTTTCATTTCTGAGTTCTAAAGCTTGAGAGGTTTTTCTCATCTACTGATTTTAGCTAAGGAAGTTGAATCAAAAGATGAGACACCTAAAAAGACACAAAAGGCCTCTGGTGGTGTAAGATCGGCATCTCGTGGGAAGCGGGGTAAAAAGCAAGATGAATCTGAGGAAGAGGAGGAAGAAGAAGAAGCTCAAGAAGATGAAACCAAGGAGGAAGAAGCTGAAGAAGAAAAGCCTCAGAGAGGTGGTGCTCGTAGCAGAGGGCGCGGTAAAGCAGTGGCAAGGGGTGGTCGTGGTGGTGCTAAAGGTAGAAAAGGGAAAGCAACAACAGAAAAGGAAGAGTCTGAAGAAGAGGATCAAGGTAAGGAGGAGGATCAGGAGGAGGAAAGCACAGGGGGCAATGTTGTCAAAACAGCCAGCAGTCGAAGTCGGGGAAAGGCTGCCCCTGTATCACCATCACCTAAAGGCGGAAGGAAAGGTCGCGATAAAGCTGAGCCAGAATCAGTAGAGGCAGAGAGTGAAAAGAAAGAAGCTGAAATGAAAGACAGTGCTGATGCCGCCTCAGATAATGAAGTGGATACAGAGACCAAAGGGAGACAGAAGCGTACACCAAACAAAGCTTCAGATGCCTCAAGTGCCACACCACCAAGTGGTGGTCGCAGAGGTAGAGGTCAGAAAGCTGCTGTCAAAGCTCCGCCTGCTAGGTCTTCTCGTCGCGGTGGTGCTCAGGTGGTTGCTTCAGAAACTGATGAACCGGAAGAGAAAGAGGAGCCAATGGAAACATCTGTGGTGGAAGAAAAAAAGACAGAGGAAGAAGTATCAAAGAAGATAGAGGAAGAACCTGAAGAGAAGACAGAAGAAGAGCCATCAAAGAAGACAGAAGAAGAACCAGCTAAGCCTGCATCCCCATCCAAGGTAAATTGTGCTTGTAGAATTCATTTTTAATTACCTTATCACTGTCAAGATTATGTTCATATTATTCTTTATCTTGGGTTGCCAAAATCACATATTTCTATACTATATTCCTGGAGTGATGTTTTTCTACTACACGCTATTTAGTTTTGGAAGTTTTAATAATTTTTATAAATTCCATTCTTCTAGCACGCCATATGGTTTTGGAAATTTCAATTTTTTTATACAGCCCCTGAAATAAAAAGGCATGGTTAAGGTGGCTGTTTGGGTTTATTACTGCAATTAAATCAATAGTGTTTAAGGTCTGTTTCAGTTAATTATTTAAATTTTTTTTACAATGGTTCAGAATGCTCCAGAAGTGAGTCCTAGTAAAAAGAGAAAGCTTGAAGAGGAAGAAGAAGAAGAAGACAGGACTGTGAAACGTCCAAAAGTGAGTGAGAATGATAGCGCAGATGCTGCAAAGGATGAGCTGAATGACTATGTAATTGTCAACAAAGAAGATGTTCCTCTACCTGACAGTAAGGAGGTAGGTACTCAATAAACTTAGAGATGAAATATACACAGTGTTATCTTATCTGTAACTCTTTGTTTGAATGTGTTAGCACCGTTAAAGTAGCGTTTGAAAGAGTTGTTTTCATTTTGGTTTTTACATATGTTTACAAACATGGATATTCAACCAGCGTATCTGATTATTGATCTAATATTATTTTAAATACTACGTTGATGAACAAGTAAAAAGTTTTGTCTTAAATGATGATTCAGATACTAATTTTAAATTGTCAATGAATTATTCGCCTAATGCTAGTAGTAGTTGTGAAATTGAAAATTAAATTCACAAGTCACCTGTTCATGAACAACAAGCCCGGCCCCCGTCTCAAATGCCTTGATGAAATGATAATTAATGTTAGAAAGACTGCTCGTATGCATTCTTAGAGCCAAACATTGTCGGATATAGCCAAACATTGTCGGGTATAGCCAAACATTGTCAAATAAAGCAAAACCGTGTATTTTATCAAGAAAATTAATTGGCCGTCTTATATGCTGGACAACACAATAATTCCTGCAAGTTGGGGATTGAACAATAAAATGGGTTTTTAAAAAGTATTATTACATATTTCATTTATTGTCACTCCTTACGATTAGTCTCACAATTTTTTATTTATTACCTTTTAAATTTACTGAATTCAAGAGGGATATACAGGATGACACCAAGGGATGGGGGCAGGGCTGATTTTGTTACATTCTTTGGTGGGTTTTAAAATGAAAACAAACACGCTTTGGATAACAGACGATTAACTAAACCTCAAAGCATGAAAGCTCATTTGTAACAGTCTTGCTATTTAACTAAGTCAGCCACTTGGCCACACTTGAATTAAATGTATATTCATTACACAAATCTTTTTTGTAAACATGCTTTTAAGATTTATTATAACCCATTTTATTTCCAGGTATCTGAAGCTCTACCCCGTGTTGTGTCTGAAGATCCTGAAGTGGAAGATCCAAAACAAGATGATCTTAGGATTGGGCCCCCCGGGGAGTCAAATATTTCTTTTGTTGTTCCTCTCACAGAAGCTGAACTTGCCAAGCAGTATACAAAAAAAGTTAGTTTTATCCTCTGTTGTTTGTTATTCTTGAGTAGAGCAGAGTTTTAAAAAAGGAGTATTACAATTTATACAGTCAAATCTCTCATGAGTTTAATACGTTAAATACTTGTTAAAAGAAACACTCGTTATACGAAACAAGTTTTCCCATACAAATCAGTGTAAACTAGAATAAACCCTTTTCCCCCTTTTTAACTAGAAAACTGTCTAAAGAAATTTGTTTTTGCCAGTGTTTCAAAATTTGAAGAAATTGTGTCTTAACCATTTCGTAGACATTCTTGGCAATCCCTTTGAAGCATCCATCTCCTTAATTGCTTTTGAGAATAGTGTAAATTGTTGACATTGGTCGATTTTAGTTGCATGCTAGATTAGCCACACTCACTCCGTGTTATAACTGTTCAATGGTTTTACTTTTCATTTCAATATTTTTTTCTCTCATATGATTGTCTTCTTTTTTTTTTCTGAAGATATTTCAGCACAGGTTATTACAATTTTCACATTTAAAAAAATTACGGATACTGTCTGCTTACAAAATTTGTAAAGACGATTGATCACGCATGAAAGCAATACGCAAACTGAGTGAGTGCTTAACACTGAATAATACATTGGGGTGAAAGTGCCGGCTCTCAAATAAACTTCCAGTAAATGGGGAATTTCACTTTCAGGGTCACTTGATTTGTGCGAATTTTCGCTAGTTAAGGGAGCAACTTAAATTTGCTTGTTATACGAAAAACTCATGAGAGGTTTGATTGTATTGTGTTTTCTATGTTAGTTCAAATAAGTTTTTAGCTTAAAATGTATTTATTGTAAATCTGTTGTCATTTTTATCTGTTATAGCAGGATGTGGACGAAACCTCTTCCACATATGTGGAGGTAGGAAGTGAAGCAGCGTCTGACATCACTGGTTTGTCCTCCCGTGGGTTTGATGTCAGTGATGCCCTGTCAATGGACTCCTCTGCCTCAGCTGAACAACCAGACCAGTCCATGGAGCTGTCAACAGCAGGCCCACAGAATGCAGAGGACGTTACTCTGAACTCATCTGACAATGCTTCTAATACAGCCCAGGAGAATACACAAAATAATGCAGCTGTTGATGTTTCAAATGACAACACACAGGTAGCCTTTGAGCAAGCTGTTGAAGTCAGCATCAATATGAATAATCTGAATTATGAGCGAAATGAAAATGCCAAGGAAATCTCTGTCAAAAAGGT
Organism: Radix auricularia; assembly: GCA_002072015.1. NCBI lineage: Eukaryota > Metazoa > Mollusca > Gastropoda > Lymnaeidae > Radix > Radix auricularia. The sequence continues at coordinate 292,472 of MUZC01004427.1, read as the reverse complement.
TCAGTCATAAACACAGTTTCACAGTTTCTAACAGTTCTGTTGTTCAAATTCCATTTGTTGCTTTCTTTTAACCCCAGTTCAAATTTTAAAACTTTGTGTTCAGAATTGAATTTGTATACCAATGCCAGCAAATTTTAACCGCCGTAAACTGAGTAATTGTTTATATTCTGTCTGAGCCAAATATTGTAATTGTTAATATTTTTAAACTGTGTTCAGTTTGCCTTTTTATTTTTGATTTTAAATTAACTGTTGGAACTCATTAACTCTATTAAACCCCTGTTTATTAAAAAGGACTAAGAATTTTCCTGTAAAACCACTTCAAAATTTTCACATTTAAAAATGTTTTTATTTAATAACTTATTAATGTCATTTTTTTAATGAGAAGAAAATTTTAAAAGTTTTACATTTTAATATTTAATTCCTCCTTATGTTTATTTTTGTAAGTGATTACCTCTGTTCAGATTTATTTACATTTATTATGGAAATTGTTCTGGCATCAGTGGATTAATGTAAGATTCAATTTTAAAAATCTTAGCTATCTATACAGATAGGCACAGAATTTTTAATCAATAATTGTAAAATATGTTCAATGTATGAAATATAAATAAAATATTGTTATATAAAAAATGATTTTATTTTTTTAATTCTTTATGAAAATTTGTTTTTAAAATGATTTTAATGAGCATCCGGGTCATGTTAAGAATTAAAAAATCATTTAAATTTTTATAAAAGTTTTCTTTTTCTCCTACAGTCTATTTCAAGGAAAAGTGCGTGGGTTGATCCTTTGGAAATTTATACACCATCTTCCACTGGAATTCTTAACCGCAAGTTTACTCTCAACCCAAAATTTCCTGTGGAAATGATGGATCCTGCATTTTGTTTCAGTGTTGTAAGCTACAATATTTTGGCTGACTGTCATCTGCGCAGGTTAGAAAGAAGAAAAAAACAGAAGACATTTTAATCAGCCTGTTAAATTTTAGTGATGTCTTAATGTCTGAGGTTTGAAAACGGAGCTTCTATATGACGGTGGCTAAATTTCAAATTGAAGCAAGAATATAAATATTACATTTGTGATCCTAATGTTCATGCTACTTATAGTGTTGTTCATTTAGAATCCTACTTTTTGGTTGCCTTGGTAAACTGAATAGATTTATAAAGGCGTTTTGATATTAACCTTTCTTCTAATATGAAGATTTCAAAACTATTACATTTTAAGTCCCAGCAAATTAAATTTGATATTTTTATAAATTAAAACTTTGAAGAAAATTGATAAACCCAGAGCTATATTAACATTAAATAATAATAATTCTACTCACATGAATAATGATTTAGCCATATAATTTATTTACGGATTTGTATATTATAAAGGACAAGTGACGTTCACATAGATTTTATAAATAGTTCTGGAGAAGGGTCTCTACAAATTTTGAAATAACACAGCAAAGAAAAAAACATTTCAAAATCAGTAATATAGATTTATTACTTAAAGCTGTAAAGAGTTAAAAACAGTTTGAAGTAAACGGCTGTAATATTTTCCAAATTCTTTCTTTCACCTAATCATAATTTTCTTAGAGAAAAAATATTGGGGAATGCTAAAGAATTTAAAACGTTTACATTGGATTGACTGAAGAGACTCAGGAAACTAGACACAGCTTCAGGGTTGATTAAATGATTGAACAATTCTGTTTTTAAAATTATGATGTAAAATATTGTGAACAGACATAGATTTATAAAGAAGCAGTATTTGTATAACATGGTTAAAAATATTTTATTGGATTTAGGTGAGGATAAAATTGAGTGTGATTTTACTTAATTTTTGCGGTCCTTGGTTATAGACATTTGGTTTCTTTCAGTAATGACTTCTTCTCAAGTTGAACTAAAGACAGTTATTTTACAAATATTCCTAGAGGCCTCAAATAATACAAACAACATATTTATAACATGTAAATAAGGCCAGGTATTTGTCGACCATGATTTTGATGTCATCCATTGATTAGATTTATATATACAATCGCTGGAAGATGTCTTACCCTTGTTTCTTTATGATATTATTAGTATAAAGGTATGTAAGGACATCTCCACCAACTCTAAGTAATTGTGTTTATTTATGTCATTTCAAATAATAACTTGAATATATTACATAAGTGAATCATAATCTTAACCAATTACTAAGAAACAGTAAATTGATCTTTTGTTTTCCTTATTTACTCAAAATCCTGAGCCTGCGAAAGCCAAATCATTGTAGGAGACAGAAATAGCCAAATCTTGAAATATACACTTGAATTTTTATTTTATTTTTACTTTATAGATAACAGGTATTAATAATTTTTTAAAGATTATACTTAAACAATATGACAAAAATTATTGCCACTGGCTAAAAATCAAATTTAGTTGACAGATGAAATTGACTGCTGCCTCAAAAACAGTTGTTTGTTTTTAAGTCATTGACACAAAGAAATTTGTATAAGTATTAAGGTGAACTGTAAAGGATAATAAGATTCACAGAAAAAAAGCACAGGTCTGTACTGAAGAAATTTTGGATCAAATTATGATTTTAAGAAAGGTTAGAATTTCTCCATATTGTGTCTGCTAGTGTAATTGTGAGAATATTCTTTTCTAGTGAGATGCTTCAGGTTTTATTCTTGACCTGTTATCTCAATAATTTATTAGAAAAGGGAAGTCTTCAATAATACTATTAAGACAGTGAATACATTTAATAATTGTTTATTTAAAACAAACCTTATCCACTAAACACAAAATTTAGATTAAAAAAGTTTCAATTTTGTTTAATGTCCTTATTTCATTTGAGCATATTATTTGGCTCAAATGCCAGCCAACTATTATTTGGCCTTATTTTTTATTCATCTAGTATTATATTTTTATAGATATATAAGTATATATTTGTTGTTGTTGCAGAGGAGACTATTCCTATACAAAACTTCAGTATCTTGACCAAGGCTATCGCAGCATTATTTTACTCAAAGAACTGGATTATTTGGATGGTGATATCTTGTGCCTGCAAGAAGTCAATCCACTTTACTTTAAAAATGTATTGGTTCCTGCCATGGCCAGGTAGGACAGTTCTTTCTAGTTTTTTACTTTGTTATATTTTTTTTTAAAGAGATTAATTTTATATTTAATTCTTAATTTTCTACTATATGAAAGTCCATTTAATCTTACTCATTAAATGTGGTATGAGTGAGCCTGACAGCTATGTCCTGTCAGGCTCACTCATACCCCGTTTACATATTATTCATCTACTAATCTATAAGCCTGATTGCAGTCTCACCCACTTTTTGGTAATCTTACTCTGTAATAGTTTTTTTCTACTTGGTTTAAAAGCTCTACAACTTAACTTTTCTCATCCCCAACTGCCTGACATTTCAGTAAATCTTGAATGTTATTCATATCATTTATAATGCTGAATTGCGTGTAAAATTTGACCACAAAAGTATTTCTTGGAGTGGTATATACTTTTCTTTAAGTACTCCTCTATTAACATATTGCAGACAAACTAGTTGGTATTGCATTAAAGATGCATTGAAATAAATTAGATAAATGCCATTTAATATATAAGTGAATTATAAGAATTTGTTTCAGTTGAACGACTTTGAAGACACCCTGTACTATTTAATTACTTGGTCATGTATTGTTTTGTTATTTTATCTATAGTCGAGGTTACGAGGGCAACTTTATAAAGAGAACAAAAGATTACTGGGACGAAGGGGAGGCTACTTTTGTGAGGACATCCAAGTTCACTGTTGTGTCATCTGAGGGTTTTTCATTAAAAGATTTGGCTTATAAGGTAGAGGCAGAGAGTGTTAAATTTTTTGTGTTAAAGTCATTATTAAAAGGTTGTTTTTTTCCTATTCTTTTTCTTATTTAAGTTTTCTTAGAGGAAGGATTAGATATAATTATTTTATAACTGTAATTTTATCTGATAAGTTTATGATTATGTGTAATTTTATTCCAACTGATCTTATTAACTCATATGTGTCACAGTTGGTCAACCAGAGTTAGGGCTCTGAACATTAAAATTTTTCTCTCATCTGAACTTTTGCTTGCATGATTTTCCTAAAAGCTAGTATTTTTCTATAGCTAGAAAGTGTTTCTTGTTAAATGTAATAAATTTTGGTCTCCTCTTCTACTGGAAAGTTAGTTTAGTTAAAAAGTTTGAAGATTATTTAAATGCTTGTCAGCTCTAATTTTGTTACATTTTTAAAACTGCCACAAAATCATTACAGTATTTACAGATTGCAAAAACTGTAACTGTTTTTGTTTTGTTTGTTTATTTAGGAATTAGAAAACTGCAATCTGAATGAAGAGGTTAGCACTGCAGCCAAGAAATACTTAGACAGAGCAGACGTTATTTTATTGACCCAGGTTAAGTGTAAGAAGACGGGAAAGTTGGTCACTATCTGCAACATTCATGTGGTGTATTCTAATGATGCCCAAGACGTGCAGTGTATTCAGGTATTAATAGTTCCTTATCACTGTTTACTCCGTAGTTTGGCTTTATTTTTAAAATATTTTTTTGTGAATTTGCTGATCTGAAGGGCGCAATATGCAACAGGGGTCATCACCATCAACATGGGGTGGGTGAGAGTTTTTCTAACATTCTTGTGTGGGAATATACCTCACTATCTATAACTGACAGTTTACATTTCCTTTTTGAAAATGTTTAACTGATCCTCAGAAAAAAAGAATCCGAGCAACCCTTAAATAAAGCCATAATTTCTATTTAAACATAATCACAGCCTTGGCTATTGAAAAACAAAGTGTCATTTTGTTGAGTTGATGGAAATTGTGTAAGGGAGTCAAACACAAGCAGTGGTGACATCAAACCGCCTTTGATATCATCGCCGGACGAGCCAAAGCACGCATGGCCTAATTTGATACATTGTCTTGTTTGTTCTCAGAACTTCAAGAACATTAACTTGCAAATGGGCAGTTAACCAGTCCTCAAAAAAAAAAAAAAAGAACAACCTTACTGATAACTATAATTGATCTATTATTTTATTAATTTCTAAAGAAATTTCTAAATTTCTAATATACGCAAACAATTTCTGATGGTATTGTTCCATAATTTATACCATTTCGTTAATGTTTAATGCCCTAGAAGGTTTTCAATAAACTCCTTCCGCTTCAGTCCCTTAAGGATTTCGCATATTGGGGTCAAATGATTATGAAATTTTAAAAAATTGCGTAAAATGCATTTATATTATTATTGTCATACTGACTTCATATTTTAGGATAAGAATGGTTATTTTACGTATCCAAAAGACTGTCTTGAGTTTAATACTATTTTTACCTGTAGTCTAGTACTATAATACTATTTTTACCTGTAATTTAATACTATTATTTTAACAATAAAATATAGCAAAGTCACATCTTCAAAAAAAAAAAGTTAAAACTGCCAAAAAACTTCGCGAATTGAGCGATAAAACTAGTGCGGGCAATGGCCGCCATTGCCGGAAGTCGAATACATCTTCTTTCACGCACTGAAGAGTTTTTACTTTTAGTGATTTCGTTTCTAAAAAGATTTCTTCCAAGGCGTGCATTACCGTGCTTCTGCATTAGAGTCAAGGAGCGCATTACTGCGCTTTAGGGCTTTAAGAGTTAATGTAAATTTGACTCAATATTTATTTGCTTTTATTGGATAAAATTGTTTTATGCCATTACACACATAATTATATCTTTTTTCATTTTGAATAACTTTTATTATCCCCGTGATTACCCCTTTCAAATAACTTTTGTGTCAACAAAAATTATACTGATTCTTCCTATCAGATATGTAGTGCAATTAATAAAACGGTGAGGTCTATTGTTTATATCAAGTTAATTAAAAACTAAAAACACAACATTTTTTTTGTTTCTGTCACCATTAGTTTTATGTAATGGAGCACATAGCTCTTTACATCCTCATTTTATAATACGGAGTTATTTACTTTCCTGATGTTTTTATTTTTAAAACAGATAAAATTAATACTTAACAAAATTGTTCATATAACAAGAATGCTCATTATAATTGATACATGTAAAGTACTCATTGTTTGATAGTTAACCTAATAATAACCTACACATTACACTCACAGTTTGTTGTGGTGTACCACCAAGTTGCCCGTTAAACTTGTTGCTACAACCTAGTAAACAAAATGAGGTGTGAGACTGCTAACCCTTACCCTGTTTACATCTTTTGCTACAACCAACATTTTTTGGACAAAATAAGCCGGGGCCACTACATACTTTTAACTGTTTTTTAATATAATTAACTATTTATAAATTCTTTGAACGTGATTTAGTAGTCATGTTAAATATATTGAGATCCTGAAAAAGACAAAGAAACAATTTTTTTGGCCAATTAATACAAGTCTCTTGATTACCAGCTGGCCTCTGTACCATCTAATCACTTAAACCTATTTGAATGCTATACGAAAGGAATATCCAGTAATCCTGTTAGATATCTATACATTTTTATACAAAGGATGGTGTAAATAACCTTGTCACGTAAACTTATATTTTATTGTGAATATTACCCGATGGATTGCAATCTTGTCAACTTCAGTCACATCGGGACATTTATTACAATTGTTGCAATCTTGTTAACTTCAGTCACATCGGGACAATTATTACGATTGTTGCAATCTTGTCAACTTAAGTCACATTGGGACATTTATTATGATTGTTGCAAACGTTTATGTCAATGATATATTAATATCAGGCAGGCAGCTGGAATGTTCCCTATACTCTTATACTTCCAAGTAGCACAAACAGAACAGATTTTTATCTGATGTGATTGTTAATTGTATTAATAGCATCTGCCGCAATGATTTACTTTTTTAAGATAATTTTGAGAACCAGATTACAAGTTAAGGGTTGCGGGTAGATTTTATCTTGATTGAAAAATCTATTACTATTTTTATTAAATTATTAAGTTAAGTTAAAATAAGTTAAGCTGGAAAAAATTCAGTATGTAATTACCATATATATACTCGTTCTAAAGCTGACCTTTTTTTTGGACAGAATCTATGGAGAAAAGTTGGGGGGTCGGCTTACAAGCAGGTCATAGGTGCATTTACTTTGAATATCGATGTCGTTATTGTAAGTCATCAAGGTCCTTGTCTACATTCTACAAGATTTGACTGCTCTACCAGAAGCTATAAAATATTAAACATCTGCATTTACCATATTTAATAATTTTATTTATTTTTGTGAATGTTTAAAGAAATTGTTTAACAAATTTTGTTTACATGGAATTTTAATGCATGCGCTTTTGCCTCTGTTTACCAAAGATGAAAAAATACTGGTAACTCTTGCCTAAAAAAGAGCACAAAGACAAAGATAAGTAGTACAAATTAAACAATCATAATGACCGATTTAGCTTGTATTTTAAAAAAACTGTATACCATTTTAAACTATCCTATTATTTTTTAGTGTTCAGCTTGCAAGCGGGCTACACACTTTTAATACTTTCTCTTGCAAAAGAGGAGGGGTCTGCTTATGTACAAGAGGGCTATAGAACGAGTATATAATAACTCTGACTTTTCTCCTTTAAAAATCTTAATATTGTTTGTAACAGATGATTTATAAACAAAAAAAGAATTTCATTGTTAAGGTGCATGCAGTCATTATTAAACCAATGTGCTTTCACCACAAATCTCCATTTATACATTTGACATTTTCTTGCCTCTGAAATTTGTTTGCTTTATGACAATGTTTTAAGTGCCACACCATCTATAATAATGAAAGACAGTTGTCTGTCCGGTCCTTGATAACGATTGGTTCTTTAAACTCCTACAGACTCCTACAGCCAATCACAAGTGGAGAAAAATTAAATCTTATTTACATATTGAACAAATTTACCCTTGATGTTCAAAACAACTTATTTTTGGTGCAGCATTATGTCATCATTCAGTAGTGTGTTCCCATCTTGAAGTGTGTTACTCCAGCAGAACGTCCTTGTTGCTCGTTTATTAATGATCTTCAGTACCATTAATAACATTTAGGTTGTTAATTAAATATTTAGATGGAACTGAAAGTGAATATGAATTGATTATTTTCATCTTATAAACCTGATACAGCAGTCCAGTGACCGTTTTTTTTTTTGTTTGTGTAAGACTATGTAATTTTCTTAAACATTGAATTCATAAAGTATTAACTCTTAATGTGCCATAAGGTTTTCGGAAAACTTCTGCCTCAGTACCGTAAGAATTTCCCAAATTGCGATCAACCAGTTAGGAAATTAAAAAAATTGCGTAAAATCCATTTATGTTATTATTGTCATACTGACGTCATCTTTTAGAATAAGAACGGTTATTTTATGTATCCGAAAGACCGTTCTGAGTTTAAAACTATTTTTACCTGTAGTTTAGTACTATTATTTTAGTAATAAAGTATAGCAAAATCGCATCTTCGAAAAAAAAAATGTAAAAACTTCAAAAAAACTTTGCGAATCGAGCGATAACACTAGCGAGGTAAACAGCTGCCATTGCCGGAAGTCGAAAACATAGTTTTTCATGCACTGAAGAGTTTTTATTTTCCGTAATTTCGTTTCTAAAGAGAGTTCTATCGAGTCGCGCATTACCGCTCTTTGGTACATTAAGAGTTAATTAATTTGTATTGAATATTATATATTTAAAACTAATTTTATTTACTAACATTCAATTATCTCTACTCTTTTCTTATTTCTTACATACATATTTATATCCTTTGTCATTTTAAAAATACAAACAAACTGTTAAGTTACATATTCTTACTATTTAATTTTTTAGGAAGTTATTTTTCAGCATATCCCAAATGTGACATTTTTATATATATTTTTTCAGTAGTTTTTGAATGTATTTTTTAGCCTACCCAAAGGACTAAAAAAGATTTTTTTGGTATTGTTGATGTGTTTTGTATCATTTTGATGACCATGATAATATTGACTTTTATCTGTGTTCATGTCCATGTCTAGGTGGCCTCTGCCATCAAGAAGCTGGTTGCCACAGCTGGAAACGACCTCAATCCCCACATCATTTGTGGTGACTTTAATTCCATCCAGGGTTCTCCGGGTCAGCAGCTGGCCAAAGATGGATACTTATCAGATAATGACATCAAGAGACTGCAAGCAATAAATGCCCTCACTCTTAAAGATGGCACGGTAAGTGAACTTTGAACTTTGACTTTATTCAACACGATCAGAGACGTGCTATGGATGGCATGGTAAGTGCTCATTGAACTTTGGTTTTTTTCAACACGATCAGAGACGTGCTATGGATGGCACGGTAAGTGCTCATTGAACTTTGATTTTATTCAACGCGATCAGAGACATGTGATGCAGTGCATACAGCAATAAAAAATACAAGGGCTGGTATTTATTAAAAATTTGTGTTAAATTAATTATGAAATAAATCTAGCGATCAATTTCGATTTATTATATTTTTATAACTCACATATAGATCCCGTTAAGTTGCGATTTATTATTTTGCGACAACGATTAAGTCGTGGTATTTCCATGTCTCTCAAATTTTGTGACGTAACAATAACACAACAAATTCATTCTGCTATGCCAGATATAACATACAGAATGGGACTGCATTAAGCTTTTTAATAAAAAACAAATTACACAAACTATTTGTGTAAGAAAACAACAAATTTAAGCTTTATTATCAACTAATACAAATAATGGGAAACGTTTTGGCTCATGCCTTCATCAGTACAAAAACATTTACTTATATATATCTTAAAATTAAAACATATTAAAGTCTATGTGATATAATGAAAAGAAAAGAAAAACAAAAAAACAAGGACATAGAATATAAGAAAAAGGAGTTATAAGGAAGAAAACCTTTTTGTTTACATAAGCACATAATATAAATAAAATAATAATACGTTGGAAAAGTATGTTAGTAATTAATTGGAAAAAAATTATTAGACATGTTTTCTTAAATTTTAATTGATAAACAAATTTTTTATTGATTAATTAGTCATAATTTCACAGCCCTAAAAATACATTAGTTACTGTTGCAATTGCTATTTGCTCTATTTGACATAATTCATCTCTTGCATAAAGAAACCTTTTTAATGTGATTTTTTAATTGATCCATTTTTAAAGCTTACATTGTAACTTTGAAACTGTTAATTTTTCTGTGTTAAAGAATCTGTTGCATATATTTTTACTGAGTTACTCATGGAAGCTAGAAATTAAATGGCATGTAAGCTTTTTGCTAAAAGATTTTAAAAAACGCAGAAGTTTATAAGTGTTACTGTAAATTTTTTAAAACCTAGTAACAGTAATTATTATATTCTTTAAGTCAATATCTATTTCATTTAAAGCCAGAATCTTAAGGAAAATATTCTTGAATCCTCTATTTTTTATTTCAGACTTGTGCACTTATAAATCACATGTGGGGAGCATTTCAACATACTTCATCAAATTTGAAAAGTGCATATGAAATCGCACTGGTAAAGTTGTTATTTGCAATGTTCCACATAAAATTTATATGGATAGTGGCATTTTCCCAGAAATGATTAATATACCTTTGGGAGTGATGCAATTGTTCTAATCCGCTTTAGTTTGTTGAAATTTAAAAAAAAAAAATGTTTTTAGACCTCTTAAAATTACGCCCTGAAATTGTCTGTAGAATATTTTTTATCAGTGTTTTAATAAATGAAAGGTCTAGAGCATTAAGGCCTTAAAGAACTTGTACTTGTAATGTAAGATATTAGTATGCTAACTTAAAAACTTTGTTTATGTTATATGGATGTAAAGTGAGCAAGTGAAGAAAACTTTGGATTTAACTGTAACAATCTTTTACATGACAGGGCAGAGAACCCACTACAACAACGTACACATCTAACACATATGGCACTTTGGACTACATCTTCCATTCATCCTTCTCACTGGACACTGTAGGCGTGCTCGAGACAATTGATGAATATGTGCTGAGGGCAACTGGAGGACTACCAACAAGCAGCATCCCATCAGACCATCTTTCTCTCAAGGCAGTCTTCAGACTCAAGTAACTAAATCAAATTTTTTAACAATAATTCCTTCATTGACATCATAGAGAAGCTATATGTTTTTTTTACTGTATGTATCATTTTAAAGTTGAAAAAGGGGCAATTTTCATTTCTTACCAGCTGAATGGCATTTTATAGGCTTTCTGAGAAACTTAGTTTATACAAGGTGTTGAAATATTAGCTTTGACAAGTTAGTCCTTCTCTAGTTCCTGTTCCTCTCTGTACTTGCAAACTTAATTTTGTTCTACTAATAGTGAATTTATCCTGAATAATTAAATTTGAGATGACAACTTTATGAGATGAAAGCACTATTCAAAATGCAAGCCAATCTACACCATTTTCTGTTTAGCTGTTGAAAGATATTTTTTTTAAAATTAAAAACTTCTTTTAAATAACCTGATAGCTCATGCAATATCTGTGTCTATTATGAGTTAAGTTCATGTGAGTCTCTTTGCCTCTAGTTTCTTGTCTACATGTTGGCACTGCTTATACAAGTGTTGATTGTTTCTGACACTAATTACACCGTACGTTGTCAAATGGTTCAATGAAATAGGTAAATATTGAAAGTTTTAGTTTAGTTTATTGTCCAAGCATTCTTTGAGGAGCTAAAATTACAGTAAACCCTTAGATTAAAAACTGAAGAATTTCAGTAAGCACTAAAATGAAATAAATCGTATGTCTTTGACTTGATTAAACAAGACTATTTATGAATGGCATTTTTTACAATTATTTTGGGTTTTTTTTCAATTGGCTTAATGTAACTCCTAAGGCCTTTCATGCATGTATTATTATAAATCTTGGTCGCATTGTTCGAACGATCGATTGCTGAATCGGAGGTCTGGGGTTCGATTCTTAGTTTGGTACTTTTTCAGGAAGAGTTACTTCAGCAATGATTTACTATTATAAATCAAAATTATTGTTAAACTAATAAATGTAATAAAAAATAGCTCTGACATTTCTTGACAAAACCTTCGTAAGGTTTTACTTGTAAAATGACTCAGTTTCTCACAAATTACAGAAAAACTCTTCAAGATGCCAGGTAATGCTATTTTAAACAAATTTATTTAAATTGTTTCTTGTTTGAAAAATATAAAATTGAATTATTTTGAATGAGTTTATTTACCCCCACTGTTCTAGATTTAAAAGTTGATTTTAATGGAAAGACTTGTTTACAAGTAATATTGCTGAAAGTAGGCCTATGGCATAGATGCTATTCTAATTGTTTTTATGCTTTCAAAATTTGTTTAGATTAATTGAAACCTTTCAAATATGACATACCCATTAGCTTTTTATTGTTTTTTAATATGGAAATTCCTGCATAAAAGTTGTTAGCTGTAACTGAAAGCCCAAATTAAATTATATGATATAATTATATTTTAAAAATCATTTGATTGACTTAAAATGATCTGCATTTTTGTTAGTGCATAACAAAATCATTTTTTGTGGCATTGTATGAAGTAAATGACTTAAATTCCTCTTCACCTGCAGTTTTGGCATTCTGTCGAAATATATATTAAATTGTAAGGCATATGAATACTTGCTTGGGTCATACTTTTGTTTAAATCAAGTGGGAAATGAAAGAAGTTTATTAAAAGAAATAATTTTTTGTAAAAAAAGATCACACAAGGTGTAGAAAATAGAAACTATTTAAAAAAACAAAACAAATTATATTCGAAAAATAAAATGTTTTACATGACGTGACATAATTTCTCAGCATTTAAACGAGGGTTTACTCGAAACAGCATCAAAATAATTCTGTTTATATCTACAGTGCTTTTATCGCTGCCCTTTATCAAAGTCCAGTTTTTATGGTTTGTACTATATTTATGTTGCTCATTATAGTTCACTTTCCATTTGTTATATTTTTTCTCACACACAGTGACACAACTTAAATGTTTGTTAGAGCCAAGGTTTTTAACTTTCTGGATGGGCACAGAAAATTAGATGCATACATTTTTGGTAGAAAAAAGAGGCTTGATTTGTTCAGGTTGTCAAATGGAATCATTGAAGTCTCATACCATTGTCACGTTTTCTTGGAATTTGAGGATTCTGTTGAAAAAGTTTTTTAAAGTACTGTCCACTTCCAACATTTTTTAAAATCTTATAAAAAAATATCTTTCAACAGCTATTCTAATTAGATTCTGCATGTCTTGTCAAAAGTGTTGATTTTATTACTCATCTGGACATCCCATGTGAATGAAAATATTTGATTAAGTCACATAGAGATCCATTAAAACTGTTGATTTCATCGTCACTCTCATCAGCGGCACATAATAATACTTGTATCAAATCCATGTTTTCTTTCAGAGAACAGGAAGCTTAAGTTAAGCTTGTTTTGTTCCTTCATGTTTTACATCCCGGGATCAGGAGCAGCATACTCAATTTTTAAACACCTTGGAATTAAATGAGACCAATAGAATGCTAAATATAGATATTCTCTTTTGGGTAACAAATCACTTGGGTCTTTGGAGGGGGTCTAACATTGATTCAAATCAATATTCATGTCGTTTTTTTTAATAAAGATGTAGAAAGGATATCACTTCCTATAAGAACTTGTCTAATGTTTTAGTTGTTTTGTTTGTTAATGAAATAAGTGTGTTGTTAATGTTTTTTAAAAAAAATATTTTCATTGTGACAGTTAAAATTTTGATTTAAAAAACAAATAATGATATACACGTATTGTCAAAATGAGTCTTAAAATTTTTTTTATGTTACCTTTAATTTTTTAATTACATTAAGAGAGGTATTTTCTGTGTTAATCATAGTGTAAGACATGTACTGTGTAGAAATAGTAGTAAATAAGGGCAAAGCATTTGAATCATTTGCTGCCCTTTTCATACAAAAAAACATTATTTAAAGTGGTTAACAGAATATAGATCTTAGTCTTTTTAAAAAATCCTTTTGAAGAAAATTAATATCAGTTATAAATTTTTAAGGCAGATGCAAGCTTGGATATATTTTTTTAAAATATATATTATGTCTCAAGGCAAAATTTTAAAATTAACATTTGCTGCACACAAAAAAATGTTCATATTTATTTTAGAATCTACATCTATTATTTTTGTGGTTACAATTCAATTTTTTTTCCCTTAATTTCAGCTAAGATTGATAACAAAACCACATTAGATTTTAACATTACTTATTTCATATACTGCAATTGTAAATATGTTGAGAATTTGGTTCAGCACATTTCCTTTCAAATTTTCTAGTTCTCATGTAACATATTATTTTGATTAATTTAAAATAACCTGAGTCTAACAAGAATAAATTAGTTTGACAATTGTAGCATAATTTTGTCCAACTGGTGGATAGACCATAATGTAGAATTATTTGTGTCTTACTTTTATATCACAGCTTCCCTTTTAAAAAAAAGATATATTAAAAAATGCATGGATATCCCTAACTATATATATTATATACACTATAGGAATACTGATATATATTTGAAATTATTATTAATGACAGTTGTCAGATCTAACTTAATCATTAAAGAGATAGTTGTCACATCCAACTTAATCATTAAAGATATAGTTGTCAGATCTCAGTTAATCATTAAAGAGATAGTTGTCAGATCTCAGTTAATCATTAAAGATATAGTTGTCACATCTAAGTTAATCATTAAAGATATAGTTGTCACATCTAAGTTAATCATTAAAGATATAGTTGTCAGATCTCAGTTAATCATTAAAGATATAGTTGTCACATCTAAGTTAATCATTAAAGATGTAGTTGTCAGATCTCAGTTAATCATTAAAGATATAGTTGTCACATCTAACTTAATCATTAAAGATATAGTTGTCACATCTCAGTTAATCATTAAAAATATAGCTGTCACATCTCAGTTAATCATTAACATGTAATTATGTTTACATTGGATACAATGTTCCAGTTCTCATATCTTTGTGTGTTCTAGAATTCTTCAGTGACTGGCAGCTGATCATATAATAAGTCTTGTTGTTCACATTTAATACGGAGCTGTCCACCAACTATTGGGAGACATAATCTTGTTTTTCTTCATGTTTACCCATCCACTTAGTGTGTTAACTCCCATCTTCAAGGCTACCTCCCCCTGATTTTCTGTTGCCCATCCAGAAAGCCCATACTGTATTCTATATTTATTTTTAGTTTATATCAAAATCTTGTTTGTATTTCAAGTATAATTGTTTGTTCATGTTAAAGTTCATTAAAATACTTGACACTTTTGCCATCTAGGTAATGTTTGGAACAGAATAAGTTTATACATTGACTTGATCATTTGCCAGGGGAGCTTAACAAGTTAAATATGTGGACTATAAAATCATGAATCTGGGCATTAATAAATGTTCATTTTAATATAACAATTGAATTCTATTATCTGCTAGGATTGTTCTTATTACAAAGACTAACTGTTAAATTCAGGGACAGATATGAAGGCTGACATCTTCCAGTTTTCATGTCATTTGTTTTATTTAAATGTTCACCTGAAAGATTTGGCTGAAGACATGTTTTAAAATGACTTTAGTATGTAAACCTAAGTATCTCATCAATACATGATAGAAATTTTTGTTAATTTGATCTGGTCACACAGTAATTGAAAGAGCCAAAAGTGGACTGAGATAAAACCCTTTCAGAGTTTAGGCTTACAGCAACACACAGTCAGTCAGACACAACAGCTCCAGATATAACCAAACATTTCATGAGTTCACTGAAGGCATTCTCTAACAAAACAACACAAACAACCACCACACAATGACTTTACATCATTTGAGACACTTCCAATGTATGACATGAACTATTCTCATAAATTGATATTTACATATCAATGATTTGAATGTAATCAGCTCTCTTTGTTAAGCATTAGATTCTGTAATTTCTATGGTATCTCATTATAATTGTATATTTTACTATAACAAGAAAATAATTGTTTGGAATGGATTTAAAAAAGATTTTTTGTAAAAAGCCAAAATCAGGTCTGTAATAGTCTCAAAATTAATTTAACAATAAGACAAAATATCTGAAAGTCCAAACTGCCTTAAATTGTTGAAATGAAAATCTTGAGGCTGGTGCGTGTTGTCTTTGCTAGTGTGTATCAGTCGTTAGAGATAGGTCAGTCTTTTTAGGGAGTCTTTTAGGTCAGTCTTTTTAGGGGGTCTTTTATTTAACTAGAGATTTAGAGGTGGAAAGCTCTTGTCATACTTGACCAACAAACTCCTTTTAATACAGTTATAAGTAATAGCCAAAGCTCTTGTCATACTTGACCAACAAACTCCTTTTACTATAGTTCTAGCCAAAGCTCTGATGACCTGAGCAGTGGTTCAAGATTTAATTCAAGTTAATAGTTTAGATAATGTTGTTGGTATAACTCTTCATTTCTTGAAGTTCATCTTTTGATAGAAACATACTTAAGCTCATCTTCCCACTTGGCTGCTACAGTGTAAATATAATCATAACAAACATTTATGATGACATTGATGCTCCTACTGCTACTACACTCAGTAACCTTGGCTTTTTATAACCACAATAACGTTTGTACAATCATCAATCATTAGTGTAATTTTTGAATAGTGTTTTTTTTTTATTATGAATCATGAAATTTGTTCTGATTGGTAGCTTTGTGTATTTGATTGTATCATTTAATGAAATGAATTGTTTTTTGTTTGTTCTAGATCACAAAAACAGTTTATACATGTTCACACTGGCCATTCAATATATGCAATACTAGCATGTGCACCAGAATGTATCACCAATGAACATATCTCAGTTAGCACCTCCTATATATACTTGTAGTACTAATGTTCTGAGTAGCTAGTGATTTGAGGACAAGTCTCCTCAGTGGGGTACTTAGCAGAATACATAGAATTGACATAGTAACAAGGTCATTCAACAGGGCAGATTTCATAGAATTTACATAGTAACAAAGTCATTCAACAGGGCAGATTTCATAGAATTGACATAGTAACAAAGTCATACAACAGGGCAGGATACTTAGAATTTACAAAATAATAGGACCATAAAACAGAATTCTTTATTGCCATATTTACATATAAAACTGTATAGGCTTTAATAAATCAACAAAAAGTAAATGTTTATCTTGTAGTGTTTACTATGAAACAAATCAAGTCCATTTTTATTTTGTTATGTAGTCTGCTTTTTGTAGATAATAACATCAATAATTTTTGTAAGAAGCCTGTAAAGAAGATTATTGAGGAATGAAAGCAATATTACATAGTACTTGTACACAATCAAATAGGTGGAATTTTGTATTTGTATCTTATCTGTATCCACCCTTAATACTACAACTAAATTCACTGTTTAAATGAAAGGTTCCTTTTGTCACTAGTGTTGTTTTTTTTAAATAAATATTTTTAGACATGAAATGTTATGTAAACAGTTTTTATATGATTGTCCATGTAAGATGTGTATCAAAATTTATTATGGAAAGTCTCTGAAATAAAACAAAGTTTTGACATTTTAAGCACATGTTGTTGGTTCTCCTACACCCGCCATTAATTAATGTCTCCATGCATGGTGCAAGCTATTACCATTATAGCAAGTCTTAAAAAAGTCATTAGGAACTAAATCTCTCCTTGTATAACCTGACCATTTCTATCATACCAAGTCTTATGACAGAGCTAAAAAGTAAATCTCTCCTTGTATAACCTGACCATGTCGATATTGTCGCTTTCACTTCAGTAAACATCAGAAGAATTTCCTAGAGAAGGGTCCCCATTACAATATTACAATAGACTTTGCTAGAGAATGGCTGCCATTAGAATTAGGGATGTGGTGGTCGAGAGGTAGCGCTCTCGACTGTCATACCGATGGTCACAGGTTCGAATCCACACGAAGGTGAGGATTTGTTCTCGCGGCCTGAGGAGTCCCCGAGTCACCCAGCTCCGAATGGGTACCTAACTAGACAATAGTTAGGCGGCTGGGGTAATGCGTGGAACCCCTATAGCCGTGGCCTGTGACTTGCCAACAGATCATCTCTCATGGTCTGTGGACGCAATTATCTTCTGCATAGAAGGAGCGTCTGTATATCTAAGATAAGATAATTGCCTTTCCCATAGAGAGGTTGTCAGTAGAACTGCCATTGAAGTAACGCCAAGCATTCCTTGTATTCCCCATCTACATGTGGGGGGGGATCTGGTCCAGTCACAATATACCTTTCTTATCTGCCCGGCCCCCAAAGTGTGAATTAACAGCGAGACATTTGGTCAAACTATCCCGACCCCGAACAAACACAACCGTGTCTGATAAATGGCAAAATGGGGCGGGCGATTAGGGGCAGGAGAAGAGACGGGAAGGGGGAGGGCAGTTGGTCTCACTAACACTTAATGGATGGCCCGGGAGGAGTGATGGGAATTCGTAAAGATAGGCGATAGTTTCCTTTGGTATTTGTAATGTACACCCCGGATGTACAGGGAATTTATCTCAGATCTACGGGTGCTTATTGTAGTGGAATTTGTTTTATTGTTCATCTTCAACTAATAAGTTACAAGGGAATTTGTTTTAATGTTCATCTTCAACTTGTGAGTTACAAGGGAATTGGTTTTTAAGTTCATCTTTAACTTAGTTACAAGGGAATTGGTTTTAATGTTCATCTTTAATTTATAAGTTACAAGGGAATTGGTTTTAATGTTCATCTTCAACTAATAAGTTACAAGGGAAATAAATTCTCGCCTAACAATATTATGTCATTTAGTCTGGACCTAGAAGAAACATATAATAATAATACTTATACAAAATGATAGTCAATAACTTTTGTGACGTATTTTGAGATATCAACTGAACGTCGAGTTAGAATTAGAAAGAAAAATATCAGTGATGAAAATTCAGAAGTCGTGGTTCTATCTTTAGAGCAAAAAGCACAACCAGAAATGTGTTTATGTATAAATGTAATTATAAAAGAACGCGCTGATGAGTTACAGGTCATGCAAGAAAATGTTCGTGCATCTTACCATGTAGCCTACTAAATGAAGAGTTTGATCTTCAAATAATTTTTAAAATTTACTTTATAAAGAAAATTTCGATATTGAAAGAGAAAGGATCCAGGTTTTTATGGCAGCACACAGTGCCGGTCCTAGCTATTGCGGGGCCCTATGCAGCTTAGATTCCGAAAAGGGTTGCGTGGGGCCCAGTTTGGGTAGGGATAACGTATTAATAAGGATAATAAGTAAAACTTCAGATAGGTGGAGCCTATGATAACGTAGGGCCCACTGCGACCGCATAGGTTGCAGTAGCCTAAGACCAGCCAGGCTGTGCCTACACTACAAGAAGAGGCATTAGATTAGAGAAACCGGGGGGGGGGGGGTGAAATGGCCCATTCATCTAATAAAATATATTCAATAGCATAGATTGGAAATTATTTACCCAACATTATAATTTTGCTAAGAATTTTGTCAACAATTGCTATCAGTGTATCTAGTTGTGAAAGGCGCTTCTCCAAATTTAAGTTTAAAAATATATATAATATTCGCTTCACAATAAGTGATTTAAGACTACAAAATCTGGCAATATTGTCCATAGAACAAGATAGTACAAATAATTTCAATTTTGATTACATAATACACGATTTTTCTACCATGAAAGTTAGGTACGTAAGTAAATGTATAAATTTTTTTTAAAAAAATGTTTACACACTGATGTATACAAAGCCGGACAGACCAACAGTTTATGTAGATAAAAACATGTGGTGTAGATGAGTTTTGTTTATCTAATTATGAGAGAGGGCCACAGAAGTATACGAAGACTGGGCATTGAAACTATGTCAAAAACTATCTTTACTTGTTGAAACTGTGTCAAAAACTATCTTTACTTGTTGAAACTATGTCAAAAACTATCTTTACTTGTTGAAACTATGTCAAAAACTATCTTTACTTGTTGAAACTAAAAAATGTTATCATAAAGTTGTCTATTAACTAACAGGTGCTTTAAAACACATTGAACAATACTCAACCTTGGAGCTCGTGGGAAGCCGCACAAGGGGGAAGTAAGAAGTCTAATAACTTTCAGTCAACGGTGACCAAAAACAATTAGTGTTTGATGACCAATTTGTATGCGCAATGTAAGGCGGACGGAGCAGCCATGTTTCCATGAATTATACACACGTCTGAGCCTGCATTAAGTTGGCTGGTATAGAGGGGGGGGGATGCTTCATGCCGGTTTGGATTTTTAAAAGGAAGCCAAACAAGAACGCCGAATTTCTATCAGTAGCAGGTTCTCAAAGCTGAGTGCTAAGGGGCCAGTCCTGAAGCATAATCATATGTGTATTCTGTTGTCATTATTTTAAGCGGCTTCTTTAAATAACAGACACGGCTATTCAGCATTCTGTTATACCCTCCCCCCATTAAAAAAAAACTTAAGTATTAACTCTCAATGGTGAGACCTGTACTAGAATATGCATCTTTTGTATGGGACTAATCCACCAAAGAAAATATTTTTAAATAGAACTAGAAAAATGTTTTAAAAAAAAAAAAAGAGCTGCCAGATTCATTACTGCAGAATATTCAAAACTGATAAGAGTAAAACCATTAGTTAAATAATTAAACCTTGAAACACTAGAGGATAGAAGAACCAAGAGTCAAGTAGTAATTATACATAAAGCAATTAATTCTAATTTAGAAATTCAACACAAAAATAACTTAATACAACCCTCAGATAGACATAAGGATAAAAACTCCTTTTTTAAAATTCCGTATGCAAGAACAAACACATACAAGTTTTCTTTCTTCCCGTCATGAATTCGGGCGTGGAATGAGTTGCCTAAAGAAACCAGGAAAACCAACACTTTTTCATAATTTAACACTCTAATAAGAATGAAGGACTAGACACAAACCATAGATAAACGAAGGACGCAGTAATCTTCTGTATAGAAGGAGCGTCTGTAGCAGCTAAGGTAAGTTATTGTAAATGCCAACCCCCCCCCCC
>MUZC01004427.1:214918-267910 GCA_002072015.1 Radix auricularia | reverse complement strand
TGTTTACAAGCAAGGGAGGTAATGACAGGGCTGATTAAACTTTAGGATTTACAATTTACATGCAGGGGAGTTAATGACAGAGTTCTCAAAAGGATCGTTGTAATGAAGTTTCTAGTAGAAGACGAAGAAGAGCAGGGGCGGATTAAGACTGCACGGGGCCCCGGGCTGCAATCAAACGGGGGCCCTATCCAGCCAGCATTCCTAAAATAAAATGATTGTTAACAGCTAATATAAGACTGTAACTAAATTTTAATAATGAAAAAAAAACGAACATGAAGAAATAACTGTTTGATGTGTTCGCGGTAGTTATAATTGAGTGTGAAAAGAAAAAAATATTTGCCCGTGCTGGGAAAGGAACCCGACACCGGTAGCACCCCAAGCATGTACTATGCCCAATCGGCCAGCGGAGCTTCTCAAAAATGGGAAATTTAAAAATATAAACTATATTTTATATCATGCGAAGTGAATCAATTAAAGTTTTTCGATTATTAGGTACTGTCAATACTATCATGTCTGAACGCGATAAGTTGTATCCGGCATCCTTCCGTCTCGCGAGACGATGGTGCATCACCGTTGGGTTGGGTTGCATTTCCTCGAGTGACTGTGCAGTCCTATCCTTGAGTGACAGTCTTTGCCACAGTTTTTACACACGAGTTCTGTGCTTCCAAATGTTTTGGCCTTTCTCCTAGCTCTTCTGTCTGCAGCCTCCTCCATTCTTCGCTCTTCGGCTACTATGACGCCCTCTTTGACAACTGTGCGCCACGTAGATCGGTCTTCTGCCTTACACTCCCAGTCACTTGTATGTATTTTGGCTGCTTTCATGTCCCTTTGACAGACATCTTTAAATCGCAAGCGTGGGCGACCTGTTTTCCTCTTTCCTGAAGCAAGTTCACCATATAGGAGGTCCTTCGGGATGCGGCCGGGGCTCATTCTTTTGACATGTCCTAGCCACCTCAGGCGTCTTTCACTAAGAATTGAGAACATGCTTTGGGTATTGGCACGCGTTAGTACCTCACTATTAGGCACTTTTTCTTGCCATTTAATACCAAGGATGCGGCGCAAGCATCTCAAATGGAAGCTGTTAAGCTTACGCTCTTGTGATGTATAAGTGGTCCATGTCTCGCTCCCATATAGTAGTGTACTGATGACACAGGCTCGATAGACGCACAGTTTGGTTTTCTCCGTTAGCTTGGTGTTTTGCCAGACCCGCTTATTTAGTTTAGCCATTGTTGCGGCTGCCTTGCCAATTCTGCTGTTTATTTCTTCTTCAATGGACAGTGTATTGGAGACCTTGGATCCCAAGTAGGTGAAGCTGTCCACAACCTCCAAGTTTTCATTATCGATATTTATGGTAGGAGGAGGTCGAGTGTCTTGGGCCATGATGTTTGTCTTTTTCAAGCTGATTTGCAGACCAAATTCTTTGCAGGCATTGGAGAAGCTTGACACGAGTTGTTGCAAACCAGATTCTGTATGTGCTGTTAGTGCCGCATCATCCGCAAATAGTAGCTCTCGAATTAGGACATCCGTCGTTTTGGTCTTGGCTCGGAGGCGGGCAGTGTTGAAAAGTCCTCCATCAGCTCTGGTATGTAACCAGATTCCCTCACTGCTATCCTTGAATGCGTATCGAAGAAGTACAGAGAAGAATATTGCGAAGAGTGTTGGTGCGAGTACACAACCTTGTTTAACTCCGCTGCTGACAGGGAAGGCCTCTGACTTAGCTCCATCGAACTGTACTGTGCCAAGCATATTTTCATGGAACTGTCTGATGATGGCAAGTAGGTGAGGGGGACATCCAATTTTTGCCAGTATTTGGAATAGCCCGTTGCGACTGACTAAGTCGAAGGCTTTTGTAAGGTCCACAAATGCAATGTATAGTGGCATCTGCTGCTCTCTGCATTTTTCCTGGAGCTGTCGTATGGAGAACACCATGTCTATGGTAGACCGACCGGACCGGAAACCACACTGAGATTCTGGATAGACGCGGGATGCTAGGCTTTGTAAACGTTTTAGTATAACGCGGGCAAAGGTCTTTCCTACAATACTAAGGAGTGAAATGCCGCGATAATTATTGCAATCACTCCTATCACCTTTGTTTTTATATAGTGTCACTATATTTGCATCCTTTAGGTCTTGGGGGATGTAGCCCTGTTCCCAGCAGAGGGACAGAATCTCGTGCAATGGTTGGAGTAAAGCTGTCTTGCCACTCTTTAGAACCTCTGGTGGTATTCCATCATTCCCAGGCGCTTTTCCACAAGCTAGACTGTCAATTGCTTTGCTCAGCTCTTCCTGTGTGGGCACGACATCAAGTTCTTCCATGAGTGGCATATCTGGGATGTCATCTAGAGCGGTGCTGGAGACTGTGGTAACTGTTGAATACAATTCCAGNCTTGCACTTGAAGAAAGTGTTGGTCACACACAAGCCTCGTGAGCAGCACAATTCCAGAAGCCTTTGTCCATTTTCATTTAACTTTCCTCTTCCAAATAGTCCAAGGCAGGTGGGCCAGGCTTCGTGGTCGCTCCCCACTCTAGCATTGAAATCTCCTAGGAGATAGATTGCCTCGTCTTTGTGGACGCCGGCTATTGCCTGGTCTAACGCTCCATAGAACTGGTCCTTCTCTTCCGGAGTTGAATAGAGTGTTGGGGCATACACACTAAGAATGTTTGCTGGGCCCGCAGTTGTTCTGAGTCTTAGAGTGAGGATCCTCTCTGTGCCTGATGACGGTGGTTCAATGGATGGTAGAAGAGTGTTTTTAACAGCGAAACCCACACCATGCTGTCTAGGTTCGTCTTTCGGTCTGCCTTGCCAGAAGAAGGTGTAATTGGCCTCTTTGAGTGAACCGTTGTCTGGGAGCCTGGTCTCCTGAAGGCATGCTATGTCAATCTTTAGCCTTTTAAGTTCTCTATCGATTATTCCTGTCTTCCGTGTGTCGTTTATGGACTGCAGATCATCAGTGATGCCGGGACACATAGTCCTCACGTTCCAGCTAGCGATTCGAAGAGCTGGGGTCTTCTTTTTCTTTTTTGTATTTCTTGGTGCAGGGCTTAGTGGCCCACTTGTTGAGTGGTACTCTAATCTCCACGCACCCAGTGGAGAAGGCAGGCCATGACGGGATAGCACCTATTTGACTGGGGGCTGCCCAGTTTGAGGCGGGCGGTAGCTGTCCAGTGAGACATTGGTAGTCTCTCCCACCGTCGGAAGCAGCCCCTGGCGCCTAGCTCTACGTCAATTGAGCTTTGGCTTATAACCGGTAACTGCTGCTTCCCGTGTTTTGTCGACACCTTGCGGCGACGCTGGAGTGTCCTCTCCAGAGGTGATGCAAGCCTGGGCGGGTATTATGGAGAATTAGCTGCTGCCCATACAGCATATCCCCCCTCTCCACGTCAATGGTGTAACCAAGGGAACGACTTGCGTCGATGCAGCTTGGCTGCCATTGGCGTCGCAGGAGCTGCCGGTATGTACATAAGTCTTATGTATAGACCACCTGTAGGTGCTCCAATTCCTGATTTTCTTTCAGGGTTTACTCCCTTAGCCTTTCCCGCAAGGCAGGTATAGCCGCAAGGCAGCGGAGGATTTGTATTCGGAGTTTCCTACTCCTAGATGAACTACCAGCCAAGGTTTTAACGAGCATCATCTACCCGTAGGGGTGCCAGAACCGGGGTTTGAACCCGTGACCGATTTTTATTTTTATTTTAGAATTGTTTTTGTACCGCAGCGCACTAACACTTTGACCACCGCGCCCCCTAAGTTATATAGATAGTATTTATTAATTTATTATATTTTCAAGGGTTCGTGCAAACTTTTGTACACTTTTATTATAAAATATAAAAAGTTTGGGGGCCCCTAAACCGTCGGGGGCCCGTGGCTTAAGCCCGTTCAGCCCCCCCCCCTTAATCCGCCATAGAAGAAGAGTATTGATGAGTATTCACCTTTCATGATCTCGGTCCTTGAAATAATTTAAATCTATTTTGGAGCATTATTGTCATTGAAAGTGCAATCCACATGCGATAGGCTTTTGAATGCACAACTTTCGTAAATCGGTTGTTATATTTTGTCTTCTTGTGGTGGGTGGGGGCTGTGCGGGAAAGCTGGGAAATGTCACTGAATTCAAGGTTCTCATGTTGTAAGTATATGTCACTGAATTCGAGGTTCTCATGTTGTAAGTAAAACTGTCTCTACGCTCCGCTCACAGGAAAGACGTGCAAAATCTTTCATTTTAGAATAGGAAAAAGCACTCTTTCATTTTTTAAAAATTGTATAAACGTTGCGAGCGACCATTTGTATACGACAAACCATGAATTTGACCACCTTTAATCTCTGGGTGCCAGTATTTTCATGACCCGAAGTTAAAGATATGACCATACAAGACAATGAATAAGACAATAGATAAGACAGGACAATAGATATGACGGGACAATAGATATCTCTAGACAATAGATAGACTGACAAAGAGCTAGCTATAGATAGACTGACAAAGAGATAGCTTTAGATAGACTGACAAAGAGATAGCTATAGATAGACTGACAAAGAGATAGCTATAGATAGACTGACAAAGAGATAGGTATAGATAGACTGCCTACTGCCGGACATCGCTCATTCCCCATATAAGGTGGTCCATCGCAAAAACTCATAATGAATTTATAGAACTGCTCATTCCAGATTATTTCGTATTCATGCCATCCGATACTTGAACTTGTGTATCGTTTGTTCAGTGTTATTTGGATCCGATACTTGAACTTGTGTATCGTTTGTTCAGTGTTATTTGGATCCGATACTTGAACGTGTGTATCGTTTGTTCAGTGTTATTTGGATCCGATACTTGAACGTGTGTATCGTTTGTTCAATTTTATTTGGACATTTACCGTATATACTAGTTCTAAAGCCCACTTATTGGGGGGACAAAATCGAGGGGGAAATGTTGGGGGGGGGGGCGGCTTACGAGTGGGTCATACGTGATTTCTTTCTGTATGTACATTGAATATTGGTGTTGTTATTGTATTGTCATCATGCTATTTGTCTACGTTCTACAAGATTTGACTGCTGTACCAGATGCTATAAAAAAAATTATTTAACACCAGCAACTACCTTATTTATTTTTGGGACCGTTTTTAACAAACGAATTTTAATGCATGCGCTTACTGGTAAATGATGGGGTCAGCTTACGAGTGGGCTACGCACTTTCTATACTACTCTCCTCCATAAAGAGGGGGTAAGCCTATGAACAAAAGTTCTATAGAATGAATAATATGCTAATCACTAGCATACATGTTCCTGCGGCAGTATGTAGATAGTATCCTGTTGTAGTATGTAGATAGTATCCTGTTGTAGTATGTAGATAGTATCCTGTTGTAGTATGTAGATAGTATCCTGCTGTAGTATGTAGATAGTATCCTGTTGTAGTATGTAGATAGTATCCTGTTGTAGTATGTAGATAGTATCCTGTTGTAGTATGTTCCTGTTGTAGTATGTAGATAGTATCCTGTTGTAGTATGTAGATAGTATCCTGTTGTAGTATGTAGATAGTATCCTGTTGTAGTATTTTAGCGAATATTTCAGAAATAGTCGATTTCACGACGACGTGCATTCATGGTAGTTATAAATAAACTAGGGCTGTGGAAATTGACGATAAATTTCTCGATTAATCGGTACATTTTTTATTGATTAAAATTATTTAAAATATCGATTAGAATGAGAACTAATGTATGAAACGATAGTGATAGGTAATGTTTCTTAATAAATAATTTATTATTAATAATTAATAATAGTTTGTATTTTTTTACGTACAAACTTCTCCATTAAAAAAAAAAGATTTTTAAAGTGTAAACTTTTAAATAAGCCTTTTTTATAAGGAAAATGATATGAAAAAGTAAACATTGTTTTCACTAAATTACCAATTAAAAAATTCAAATTCATTAACATTACATTATATTGAAATAAAAAAATGTTAATTGCCTGTTTTTATTACTTCCCTTGAAATTTTCAGTTTACTGACTTCATACATCTTATTTTTAGCTTTAATAAAAAAATTATCGATTAATTATTCGGTAATTTTTCAAAAGTTAACGATTAAATTTAAATAAATCGATAACAGCCCCAAAGTAAACCTTGGTATATCTGAATGGTATGCCATTATGTAAGGAAACACAAAATTAGATATTCAATATTTTTGGAACTTTGTTTATTTTATCAATATTTCTGAAACACTGTTTCTTGTATCAACTTTTGTAACACTGTTTTTTTAAAATATATTTTTTAAATCAATTTTCTAACACTGTTAGTTGTTCAGTTGTCTCTTTCAATTATTTCAAATACATATTTTCATTATAAACCGAGATGGTAGCTTTTTTGTTCAAGATTATAATCAAACTCAAACTTAAATATGTGCATTTCATTGTAGTCCGCCCTAGTTAAACTATGTTTTGTTTTTTAAACTTATATTTTGGTATAGCTGGGTACAATTTATAAGTCGGAATAAGGAACCCCGGGAAGAAACATGTAAATCAATCGCTACTTTAATTATTATGCCCTGAGGGTTTTAAAAAAAGATTTTTTTCAAAATATAAACAATTATTTTATTTTTAATCTTAATATTTCGTCTAAACCTGTAGTCTAAATGTTTTTTAAAAAAAATAAATCTTGGTAAAAAAAATAAAAATAATTAATTAATCCATTTTGATTGAGTTTGTTGATTTGTTGGCTCAGTTGGTTGATTGGTTGGCTCAGGTTGTTGATTGGTTGGCTCAGTTGGTTGATTGTTTGGCTCAGTTGGTTGATTGGATGGCTCAGTTTGTTAATGGGTTGGCTCAGTTTGTTGATTGGTTAGCTCAGTTTGTTGATTGGTTGGCTCAGTTTGTTGATTGGTTGGCTCAGTTTGTTGATTGGTTGGCTCAGTTTGTTAATGGGTTGGCTCAGTTTGTTGATTGGTTGGCTCAGTTTGTTGATTGTTTGGCTCAGTTTGTTGATTGGATGGCTCAGTTTGTTAATGGGTTGGCTCAGTTTGTTGATTGGTTAGCTCAGTTGGTTGATTGGGTGGCTCAGTTTGAGCGTGTTCTGTTGATGGCGTACTTTGTTTTTTTTATTTAACACAGTCTAACACAGATGTTGGTACAAACTCTCGATCATTTCTCCCCCCTCCCCCCACCCCTTATAATTGATGTTAGTAAACATTCTTTGAACATGTTTAGGGCAGTCAATTATGTTAGTAAACAATTCCTAATCTCTTTTCTCTGTAGACCGCAGACGTATCATACGCCCCCCTCCTCTCGTTCACTTCCTGTTGTTCACAAGAGGTCACAATGCTCTTGACCTAATGACCCTAACCGCCCCTCCCACTAATCCAGTTGAAGGGAAACGACCCTCGACCGAGGTCAGAGTAGGTCCACCAAAGTTGATGTTTCCAGGGCTGCGGCCAGGATTGTGAGCTGAGCAAAGTGTTGGTCACGGGCACTGGAATCTTGGCTGCTGGACGTCAGACAAGGGAAGGGCATGGTGGATGTGTGCAGTGGAAGGGCATGGTGGATGTGTTAAGTTGAAGGGCATGGTGGATGTGTGCAGTCAAAGGGCAGGGGGATGTGTGCAGTCAAAGGGCATGGTGGATGTGTGCAGTGGAAGGGCATGGTGGATGTGTGCAGTGGAAGGGCATGGTGGATGTGTGCAGTGGAAGGGCATGGTGGATGTATGCTGAGGAAGGGCATGGTGGATGTGTGCAGTGGAAGGTCATGGTGGATGTGTGCAGTGGAAGGGCATGGTGGATGTTTTAAGTTGAAGGGCATGGTGGATGTGTGCATTGGAAGAGCATGGTGGATGTGTTAAGTTGAAGGGCATGGTGGATGTGTGCAGTGGAAGAGCAGAGTGGATGTGTACAGTGGAAGGGCATGGTGGATGTGTAAAGTTGAAGGGCATGGTGGATGTGTGCAGTGGAAGGGCAGAGTGGATGTGTACAGTGGAAGGGCTGGGTGGAATTGTGCAGTGTAAGGTCACGCTGGATGTGTGCAGTGGAAGAGCAGGGGGATGTGTGCAGTGGAAGGGCATGGTGGATGTGTGCAGGGGAAGGGCATGGTGGATGTGTGCAGTGGAAGGGGAGGGGGATGTGTGCAGTGGAAGGGCATAGTGGATGTGTGCGGTGGAAGGTCATGGTGGATGTGTGCAGTGGAAGAGCAGGGGGATGTGTGCAGTGGAAGGGCATGGTTGATGTGTGCGGTGGAAGGTCATGGTGGATGTGTGCAGTGGAAGGGCATGGTGGATGTTTTAAGTTGAAGGGTATGGTGGATGTGTGCATTGGAAGAGCATGGTGGATGTGTTAAGTTGAAGGGCATGGTGGATGTGTGCATTGGAAGAGCATGGTGGATGTGTTAAGTTGAAGGGCATGGTGGATGTGTGCAGTGGAAGGGCAGAGTGGATGTGTACAGTGGAAGGGCATGGTGGATGTGTAAAGTTGAAGGGCATGGTGGATGTGTGCAGTGGAAGAGCAGGAGGGTGTGTGCAGTGGAAGGGCATGGTGGATGTGTGCAGGGGAAGGGCATGGTGGATGTGTGCAGTGGAAGGGCAGGGGGATGTGGGCAGTGGAAGGGCATAGTGGATGTGTGCAGTGTAAGGGCAGGGGATGTGTGCAGTGGAAGGGCACGGTGGATGTGTGCAGTGGAAGGGCATGGTGGATGTGTGCAGTGGAAGGGCAGGGTGGATGTGTGCAGTGGAAGGGCATAGTGGATGTGTGCAGTGTAAGGGCAGGGGATGTGTGCAGTGGAAGGGCACGGTAGATGTGTGCAGTGGAAGGGTACGGTGGATGTGTGCAGTGGAAGGTCATGGTGGATGTGTGCAGTGGAAGGGCAGGGGGTGTGTGCAGTGGAAGGTCATGGTGGATGTGTGCAGTGGAAGAGCATGGTGGATGTGTGCAGTGGAAGTGCATGGTGGATGTGTGCAGTGCAAGGGCAGGGGGATGTGTGCAGTGGAAGGGCATGGTGGATGTGTGCAGTGGAAGGGCAGGGGGATGTGTGCAGTGGAAGAACGCGGCGAAAGGACACAGTATTGAATGCCCCAAACTTTAAATTATCAGTGATAAATAGACGAAATCTGATTGTAAAAAAAGTTTGTAGAAAGACAAGTATATATTTGCATGTATTTTAATAAGACCTATCCTGACCTCTTTTTATTGGGACCTTCACATCTAGTGTTATGTGTTAACAGATATCTTTAATTGTTAAACATAAAGATTTTATCTTTAATCATTAAGGTTCTTGGAGGCTGTCGTTGTTTTTATTTCTTTAGTTTTGTAGAATAAACTCATGTAACTATCTCTGTCAGTCTATCTATAGCTATCTCTCTGTCAGTCCATCTATAGCTACCTCTCTGTCAGTCTATCTATAGCTATCTCTCTGTCAGTCTATCTATAGCTATCTCTTTGTCAGTCTATCTATAACTGTCAGTCTATATCTATAACTATCTCTTGGTCAGTCTATCTATAACTATCTCTCTGTCAGTCTATCTATAACTATATCTCTGTCAGTCTATCTATAACTATCTCTCTGTCAGTCTATCTATAGCTATCTCTCTGTCAGTCTATCTATGACTATATCTCCGTCAGTGTATTTATAGCTGTTTTTCAGTTTATCTTTTTGTCATTTTATCTATAACTCATTCCTTGTCAACCCTCGCCCCCTATTCCTATGGAAGAAGCGGCCAAATCCAGTCACAGGTGAAATTAATTTAAAAAATCACCCTCCCCCCAAAACCCTGAACACCCCCCCCCCACATGGCTTTGTGTTCCTGTAGGTAACAACTAATATAAGAAATAAAAATAAGCAAATAATTTTAGGTCGAATTATTTAAGGACTGTCCTTTGCCTTTACCCCCCCCCCCCACACACACACACACAAACAAACACACATAGTTTTACACACTAATTGAATTTCAGGTAATTTCTCTCCTAGGCAAAAAATGTAAACAAATAAACGAAATTATAATGACACTAAAAATGTAAACAAATAGCGAAATTATGACATAAATATTTTTTTTTAAAATTAACAAAATTATAATAACACTAAAAAGGTAAACAAATAAACGAAATTATAATGGTACTATATGTACACAAATAAACGAAATTATAATTGCATTAAAATGTTAACAAATAAACGAAATTATAATGACGTTAAAAATTTAAACAAATAAACGAATTTAATATGAAATTAAAAATTTAAAACAATAAACGAAATTATAATGACACTAAACATTTAAAAAACAACACAATAATCAAACTGGAAAGAATTATTTTATTTTATATAATTCATTATTTCTGCTTTAAATTTATTTAAATATTGGGACCAATAGTGGGACCAACACTGGAACGAACAGTTGGACCAACAGTGGAACCAACACTTGGACCAATAGTGGAACCAACAGTGGGACCAATAGTGAAACCAACAGTTGGACAAGCAGTGGGACCAACAGTGAAACCAACAGTTGGACAAACAGTGGGACAAATAGTGAGACTAACAGTGAAACCAACAGTTGGACAAACAGTGGGACAAATATTGAAACTAACAGTTGGACAAACAGTGGGACCAACAGTGAAACTAACAGTTGGACCAATAGTGGGACAAATAGTGAAACTAACAGTGGGACAAATAGTGAAACTAACTGTTGGACAAACAGTGGGACCAACAATGAAACCAACACTAAAACCAATAGTGGTACCAAAAGTGAA
This sequence comes from Radix auricularia, assembly GCA_002072015.1. Lineage (NCBI taxonomy): Eukaryota > Metazoa > Mollusca > Gastropoda > Lymnaeidae > Radix > Radix auricularia. Next base: position 257,213 of record MUZC01004427.1, on the reverse strand, counting down.
ACCAACAGTTGGACAAACAGTGGGACAAATAGTGAAACTAACAATTGGACAAACAGTGGGACAAATAGTGAGACTAACAGTTGGACAAATAGTGGGACCAATAGTGAAAACAACAGTAGGACCAATAGTGAAACCAACAGTTGGACTATCTATCTAACAATGAACAGATATAATCAGACTGTCTAACAATGAACAGATATAATCAGACTATCTAACAATCAACAGATATAATCAGACTATCTAACAATGAACAGATTTAATCAAACTAACAATGAACAGATATAATCAGACTGTCTAACAATGAACAGATATAATCAGACTATCTAAAAATGAACAGATTTAATCAGACTAACAATGAACTGATATAATCAGACTATCTAACAATGAACAGATATAATCAGACTATCTAACAATGAACAGATTTAATCAAACTAACAATGAACAGATATAATCAGACTGTCTAACAATGAACAGATATAATCAGACTAACAATGAACAGATATAATCAGACTAACAATGAACTGATATAATCAGACTGTCTAACAATGAACAGATATAATCAGACTATCTAACAATGAACAGATATAATCAGACTAACAATGAACTGATATAATCAGACTGTCTAACAATGAACAGATTTAATCAGACTATCTAACAATCAACAGATATAATCAGACTAACAATGAACTGATATAATCAGACTATCTAACAATGAACAGATATAATCAGACTATCTAACAATCAACAGATATAATCAGACTATCTAACAATCAACAGGAAGAGATATTTTCTGGTGGGGGTGGGAGAGCCACAATCTCACATCTCTTAGAATTGGTTATGACCGGAAATCGAAGTCTGAGATGACAAACTTGTATCAGAATGCGCATGCCCGGACGACACCGAATATCTACCGCCCCACCCACCAACACCACTTGAAGACAAATTTCTGTGGGCTTTGTGGTATCCGAGTTAACGCCCCTGCCGTACCAAGGGAAAGAACCTAAACTTAAGTCCGACCTTTGATCTTTGCCAGCTGAGTCCCTGGCATATTTGTGAAGCGTGTTGTCGCGCCATTCAACCCTGTCCCCTCCCACCACCTCTCATTTCTACCACATTTTGACTGCACCAAATGGCACCGCTGCCTCCTGTCGTCACCAACTCCCCTACCACATGCGTCGCATTATGTCGTCTGCGTGGTCAAATGGGGTTCTTTGAATGGTGGTCACACTTAAATACGTTAATGAAAACCATGGTGATGTGGTCAGTCAGTATATGTGGTCAGTGGCGTCGTTAGGGGGTGCGGTGGGGGACGGGTCGCCCCGAGTGACACCAAAATGTAAACATCTGTATGTTCCGTTATTCGGCACTGGGAAACTCGTCGGAGTTCTACGGGTTAAGTCTTGAGGGGGTGAAACCATGAGGTACCGCCCCAGGACACACCAACCCTAATGACGCCTCTGTATGTTGTCACTTTCATTAGAGAAGTTATAGTCAAAGTGCATGAAAGTTATAGTCAAAGTGCATGAAAGTTATAGTCAAAGTGCATGAAAGCTATAGTCAAAAAGCATGAAAGTTATAGTCAAAGTGCATGAAAGTTATAGTCAAAAAGCATGAAAGTTATAGTAAAAAAGCATGAAAGTTATAGTCAAAGTGGATGAAAGTTATAGTCAAATTGCATGAAAGTTATAGTCAAAGTGCATGAAAGTTATAGTCAAAGTGCATGAAAGTTATAGTCAAAGTGCATGAAAGTTATAGTCAAAGTGCATGAAATTTATAGTCAAAGTGCATGAAAGTTATAGTCAAAGTGCATGAAAGTTATAGTCAAAGTGCATGAAAGTTATCATTGTGAATCCTTATTTATACACCGACTGTAGACGTTAGTAGGAAACAAAGAAATAGCAATTAACTTAAATTCTTGTCTTGTATGGGCTAGGGGTCCACATTGTGAAAATTATTATTTCTTGTTTAATATAAAGTACAATCAACCGCTTGTCATACAATATTACAGCATCAGTGAGACTTTGATTTGACTTGACACAACACAGCTGTGTCACGGTCGAATACAGTGGATGTTTTGGTGTATTTGACTTGACACAACACAGCTGTGTCACGGTCGGATATTGTGGATGTTTTGGTGTATTTGACTTGACACATCACAGCTGTGTCACGGTCGGATACGGTGGATGTTTTGGTGTATTTGACTTGACACATCACAGCTGTGTCACGGTCGGATACGGTGGATGTTTTGGTGTGAGTGAGGAAGAGTTGTTTTTTTGTAGAGCTCGGCTCATTCACATGACTGTACAATTTTACATATCGAACATTTTTATGTTGGGATGATTGGGTTTTTTTTAAGGCGAAAGATCGTCAGGAGTTTGGGGCCTTTTTTTCATTGAGGCAAAACGAAATTAGAACAAAGTCGGCGCCTAAGGGATAGTTGTAGTAAATGGAGGCTACAGAAAAGAGAGAGAGAGAGAGAGAGAGATTCTATGATAATTCAAGACACATTGCGTCTTGTTTTGATGGAAATCTAAAGTTGAGCTTCTAAATTATTGTATTGGTGAGAAGTTCAAAGGTCATCTGTACCAACCCACTTCCTGTGTAGGGTGGTAAGGCTGAAATCACTCTTTGGTCCTGGCATAAGGCTTAGATTTGTTACAGCGGATAAAAGCTACCATAGATCGTACTATCGCAGCTACCACAGAAAGGGCTACCACTGCCGCCAAACTATGGGCTACCGTTGCTATCTCAAGCTAGGCTACTAGCCCACGGGCTACCACAAGTAGTAACTATACGATGAAGGTTTATCCATTTCTTTTCAAAATTGAGTTTTTCTTTCTTTCTTTAAGATATTGCAACGCCATTTATATTTTATATGTAGACTACGTACCCCACCACTAGACCCAGACATTGAAGGCAATATTAAAATTTATGTTAGTACTTTAGAAAATACGTGAAAACATCTGATCTGTATCCATGTCTTTCTTAGGACACTGACAATTTTAAAGTAGAAAAATTGTGAAATATTGAAACATAAACATCTTATACATCAGGATATTTTTTAAAATTCATAAACTTGTTCCATCTGTCTCTCTCTCTCTCTCTCTCTCTCTCTCTCATTCTCCCTATATCTGTATGCTATTTTTAATTTTCCAAATCTCACGTGATCTTCTACCACCCAATCAACAATCTCACAAGATCTTGTGACCACCCAATCAACAGTCTCACAAGATCTTGTGACCACCCAATCAACAATCTCACAAGATCTTGTGACCACCCAATCAACAATCTCACGTGATCTTGTGACAGCCCAATCAACAATCCTGCGAGATCTTGTGACCACCCAATCAACAATCTCACGTGATCTTGTGACAGCCCAATCAACAATATCGCGAGATCTTGTGACTGCCCAATCAACAATCTCGCAAGATCTTGTGACCACCCAATCAACAATCTCACGTGATCTTGTGACAGCCCAATCAACAATCTCGCGAGATCTTGTGACTGCCCAATCAACAATCTCACGAGATCTTGTGACAGCCCAATCAACAATCTCACGAGATCTTGTGACTGCCCAATCAACAATCTCGCGAGATCTTGTGACCACCCAATCAACAATCTCACGAGATCTTGTGACTGCCCAATCAACAATCTCGCGAGATCTTGTGACTGCCCAATCAACAATCTCACGAGATCTTGTGACAGCCCAATCAACAATCTCACGAGATCTTGTGACTGCCCAATCAACAATCTCGCGAGATCTTGTGACAGCCCAATCAACAATCTCGCGAGATCTTGTGACTTCCCAATCAACAATCTCACGTGATCTTGTGACAGCCCAATCAACAATCTCACGTGATCTTGTGACAGCCCAATCAACAATCTCACGTGATCTTGTGACTGCCCAATCAACAATCTCACGTGATCTTGTGACTGCCCAATCAACAACCTCACGTGATCTTGTGACAGCCCAATCAACAATCTCACGAGATCTTGTGACAGCCCAATCAACAATCTCAAGAGATCTTGTGACTGCCCAATCAACAATCTCACGTGATCTTGTGACAGCCCAATCAACAATCTCGCGAGATCTTGTGGCTGCCCAACCAACAATCAGGGCCTGATCTTCGTGCTGAGTTCTCGCAATGTTTCCCAATTCCCAGCCGCAACCATAATGAAGATATCAATTCATTAACAAAAATCTTAAATAACATACACATTAATGATAGTATGTGAATCTCATGTTGTGATGGACTATCACGTACCTTGCACATCCCTCCCTCTCTCCTCCCCCCCATAACATCCTTATTTCTTAAATCATAATATTAACTTTTTAAGTCAACTTGCTAAGACCTATAAAGCACTGACCTGAAAAAAACGAAACAATCAAATTCTGGGAAAACCCAAGTTTCCACTGGTCCCACCCCTTTCAACCCCCCTCCCCGACCTGCTCACCTTGCCATTGTCTTCCCCTCTCGTGGACACCTGATTTAAGTCAGATTAAGTAGGCTACGAGCCGGTGCCGTGTTCGGGACCATGTTAAAACAATTTGTCAACAGATGCATCCACGTCCTCTCAAGTCAAACAGGCCCTGGACTGGTCATCCGAGCTCTCTGTACATTTGTTCTCCTCCCACCCCCCCCCTAACACAGGTGTTGGTTTCCCACTGTTGTTCTTTGCCTCCAGGCATGCATGTTTATTTGTGTGTTTGACGTGGCATATGAGCCAAGCACAAGGCGGGTATGAAGCAAGTTCGTCTCTGTCATGAGGGCATTCTATTCACTCTAACTATAGACTTCCATCATGAGGGCATTCTATTCACTCTAACTATAGACTTCCATCATGAGGGCATTCTATTCACTCTAACTATACACTTCAGTCATGAGGCCATTCTATTCACTCTTACTATTATAGACTTCCGTCATGAGGGCATTCTATTCACTCTAACTATACACTTCCGTCATGAGGGCATTCTATTCACTCTAACTATACACTTCCGTCATGAGGGCATTCTATTCACTCCAACTATTATAGACTTCCGTCATGAGGGCATTCTATTCACTCTAACTATAGACTTCCGTCATGAGGGCATTCTATTCACTCTAACTATACACTTCCGTCTTGAGGGCATTCTATTCACTCTAACTATAGACTTCCGTCATGAGGGCATTCTATTCACTCTAACTATAGACTTCCGTCATGAGGGCATTCTATTCACTCTAACTGTAGACTTCCGTCATGAGGGCATTCTATTCATTCTAACTATAGACTTCCGTCATGAGGGCATTCTATTCACTCTAACTATAGACTTCCGTCATAAGGGCGTTCTATTCACTCTAACTATAGACTTCCGTCATAAGGGCGTTCTATTCACTCTAACTATAGACTTCCGTCATGAGGGCATTCTATTCACTCTAACTATAGACTTCATCTAACAGGTGATGTCATCAAGTGTCTCTAACATGTGATGTCATCAAGTGTCTCTAACAGGTGATGTCATCAAGTGTCTCTAACAGGTGATGTCATCAAGTGTCTCTAACAGGTGATGTCATCAAGTGTCTCTAACAGGTGATATCATCAAATGTCTCTAACAGGTAATGTCATCAAGTGTCTCTAACATATGACCCCATTAAATGTCATCAAATGTCTCAGAGCTAAGACACAATATGACGTCAGACGTCAAACCGCATCTAGTGTCCTCTTATATAATAATTTTATTTACAAAATAATTTTTAATGAACAAAATTTAAAGGGAAAGAAGAATGACGTTTGAAGAGAGATAATTCTCTCTATAACTCTCTCTATAACTCTCTATATATCTATCTTAATATATCTATATATTTTTCGGAACTTTCAACTAGGAATTATAAAAATGAATTTAATTATATTTCTTAATTTTTTTAAAATTATTGCTCCATGTTCTACTATATGAGAGCAGTTTTATGTGACAACAAGGCATAATATAAATGTATTTATATATTACACTTTTATCAATGGTATTGGTTGTAGGACGCAGATGTAATTGCACATATGTAAACGGCGGAAGCCACATACTACAATCTCTGCTGAATATACTACATCACTAAACATTTTTACATTATTTAATTTCTAAAATATTGATTTTTTTTTGTCTCCAAAATTCTTGAAATATATCTTTAAAAGGTTGAACCCCTATTAAAATCCTCAAAGTTTGTGTAAATTCTCTCAAGAGATATATGAGAGCTAGATATTACATAGACTGTCGAAATGTAACAAAAACTGCTTTAGAATAATTGCTATGCCCGACGTAGGGACTGCATGGGAGAGCGACGTTTAAATTTTACTGATTAAATTTTTTAAATTTTTTTTAAATGTTCATCCTATATGGAGCCCGTAATATTCCATCACACAAAATTTAAAAAAATTAACGTGCCCCATGAACACAGTCCGACAAGTTGTGGACAAAAAATAAATGAAATAAGTTTGAAATGTATCAAAAAATAATGTTGAGTATTACTAAACATAAACATTCTTTTTAAACTACTTTTCGCTACGGAAAGTAATGAAATCAATTTTTTTTTTTTTTTTTTTTTTTTTTTTTTGCACAGAGCCCAAATAAGATTGATCAGAAGTTGGGCCAATAATAAACTAACTGTGCGATCGCACCAAAGCCGCGGTTCACACCATAAAATCGTGCTACTCGGCTATGTAGAAAGTCACGTGATAAGAGTACATGTTAGATTCCTGCGAGACCTCGCCGTTGTCTCGAGTCCACTTGCAGCATATCTCCCTAATCAGGGGGGGGGGGGNGGGGGGTCAGAGCTCGTCCCTAATGGCTTGTCTGGGAATTACCGTCCTACCGGCTGTTGGCTTTCTTTATTCTTCTTGAGACGGACACTTTTCTAAGGCATAACAACACATGGCTTCTCAAACTGTGCCTCGGGTACCCAACCATACCTGTCAGTGTTATTTTTATTTGTGGCCACGTCTTCAGCTTCTAGAAGAACATCTGACATCATTTTAAACAAATATACAACAAGCCCTCGTAGCGCAATTTAACTAGTTACTTATTTCTGATATAGCCTTTAGTGTGTCTCACTGTGTCTCGCCGTGTCTTCATTGTGTCTTACTGTGACTTTATTGTGTCTCGATGTGTCTTCATTGTGTCTCACTGTGACTTTATTGTGTCTCGGTGTGTCTTTATTGTGTCTCACCATGACTTTATTGTGTCTCGATGTGTCTTCATTGTGTCTCACCGTGAATTTATTATGTCTTACTGTGCCTTTATTGTGTCTCGGTGTGTCTTTATTGTGCCTCACTGTGTCTCATTGTGCCTCACTGTGTCTCATTGTGTCTCACTGTGTCTCACCGTACTTTTCTTGTGTCTAATTGTGTTTTCATTTCTGTCTCATTCTTCTACAGCGTGTCTCACAGTGTCTCACTGTGTCTCACTGTGTCTCATTTTGTCTGCTTGAGGCTCATAGTTTCTTAATTTTGTTTCTTAAATTCGCTTCTACTAAATTCATTTGAAAGTGAGTTATATTTTTAAAAAAATTAAAGATTTATTTAAAAATGGGCTGGTGAATATAAGGAGAAATTAAAACTTTAATTTCTATTCACTATCTTTTTACGAGAACCGTTTGAGTCATCATATTAGGGACTATCTACTATATATTTGAGAATCCCGTTGAGAGACCACCGGTATATCTGTGATGTGGACCACCGGTATACCTTTGATGTGAACCAGCAGTATATCTGTGATGTGGACCACCAGTATATCTGTGATGTGGACCACCAGTATATCAATGATGTGGACCACCAGTATATATGTGATGTGGACCACCAGTACATCTGTGATGTGGACCACCAGTATATCTGTGATGTGGACCACCGGTATATCTGTGATGTGGACCACCAGTATATCTGTGATGTGGACAACCAGTATATCTGTGATGTGGACCACCAGTATATCTGTGATGTGGACCACCGGTATATCTGTGATGTGGACCACCAGTATATCTGTGATGTGGACCTCCAGTATATATGTGATGTGGACCACCAGTATATATGTGATGTGGACCACCGGTATATCTGTGATGTGGACCACCGGTATATCTGTGATGTGGACCACCAGTATATCAATGATTTGGACCACCAGTATATCTGTGATGTGGACCACCGGTATATCTGTGATGTGGACCACCAGTATATCTGTGATGTGGATCACCAGTATATCTGTGATGTGGACCACCGGTATATCTGTGATGTGGACCACCGGTATATCTGTGATGTGGACCACCGGTATATCTGTGATGTGGACCACCAGTATATATATATATATCTGTGATGTGCACCACCAGTATATATATCTGTGATGTGGACCACCAGTATATATATATATATATCTGTGATGTGGACCACCAGTATATATATCTGTGATGTGCACCACCAGTATATATATCTGTGATGTGGACCACCAGTATATATATATATATCTGTGATGTGGACCACCAGTATATATATATATATCTGTGATGTGCACCACCAGTATATATATCTGTGATGTGCACCACCAGTATATATATCTGTGATGTGGACCACTGGTATATATGTGATGTGGACCACCAGTATATATATCTGTGATGTGGACCACCAGTATATCTGTGATGGGGACCACTGGTATATATATCTGTGATGGGGACCACTGGTATATATATCTGTGATTTGGACCACTGGTATATATGTGATGTGGACCACCAGTATACATATCTGTGATGTGGACCACCAGTATATCTGTGATGGGGACCACTGGTATATATATATATGTGATGGGGACCACTGGTATATATATCTGTGATGTGGACCACTCCTATCAGTCGGTTTCTCACGATTCTGGTCCCAAACGTGCGGTCGTAATGAACCTTGAAGCTATTGGCCGTGATATCAGAATATTGTAAGACTTGGACCACCTTTGTACGTCTGTAAGCTTCTGTCTTGACTGTCTCTATCAACTCAGTGTGTAACTAAAGTCAACATCCAATGCTGCACATACACTATAAAACTTGGGGATAGCACCAGGACGATTTGGTTTCACTAATTCTCTTTTGGTATGACCGTTCTTAATTATTCAATTGTCAAGATTTGGGGAGGAGGGTGAAGGGGGTAAAATAATAGATATACAGGATCACCCCATGGGGTGGGATGGGGGGCGTTTTTAGATAAAGAGAAAAGCGATATTTTTCACGCATCAACGTTTTATTGGCTACTCTTCTACTAATGCTATGTAAGTATAGTTTAAAATCTGTTAGTCAGTGGTTAAGTTTTTAAAATAAAATACACAACAAAGACCTATCTGTGAGCTACGTGTACATATATTTGCTTGTGTAAGTAGTTAACTGGTTATCAGGACCTTCCCAATCATTTCATCCCGATATAATCCCTCAAGTTTCGAGACTCGCTATATTCGCACAGTCATCACTTTTTGGCCTTAATTTATGACAACACTGTACCGATAGAAAAGTCGACTATTCCCCCCTATCCGCGGGCAGGCACCATTAAGCCCCGCCCACTAGCCTCGCTTATCCAATGAAAACGCCCCGTGGCCAGGTTTTGCTGCCTCTATTGACATGGATCAGCTGATTTTGTTGGGCGCGAGACTTCGGGCCATTCATACAGTACAGGAATGTGACCTCGAAAACTCCAGAGGGGAAAAAAATATGAATGGGGCAAAATGTGTCCGTGTTTACCCTCTCTCCATACCTACCCCCCTCCATCACCCGGGCAATTCCCTGCTCTCTACAGGCCTGAAACCGCGCAGTAAAAAAAAAAAAAAAAAAAAGTAAGACTGGGGATATTTTGGTCTCTACCGCACTTCCCCTAAAACCAGTACTGACGTTGTCTTCACGACAAAGCAGAAAATCCAAGCTCTCAAGTTAAAGTTAAATACACGATTAATGCTGACACTGATTATTTTTAAAAATATTTTTATTTCAATGAAATTGTAATCACAGTAATGTAAGCGTAATGCATTACGGTGGCTGGACACTTCGGCCAGTTTGACCACAGGACGTTTCGACCCCAGGACGATTCGACACCGGACAGTTCGACCACAGGGCGTTTCGACCATAGGTTGTTTCGACCCCGGACGTTTCGACCCCTTCATATCTATACAGTAGAATTTTTTTAATTTTAGATATACTTTTTAAAATTAATTTTTGGTATGGAAATAAATCAACATAATATTATTATGAATTAAAAATTAAATACAGTTTGAAATAGTTATTTGTAACGTTTAAAACCAGGGCCGGCCTTAGCAATAGGCTCAATAGGCAAACTAGGCAGCAGTCTATGGCCAGGACCGACCTTAGCAATAGGCAAACTAGGCAGCAGTCTAGGGCCAGGAAAAGATTAGCAATAGGCAAACTAGGCAGCAGTCTAGGGCCAGGACCGGCCTTAGCAATAGGCAAACTAGGCAGCAGTACAGGACCAGGACCGGCCTTTGCAATAGGCAAATTAGGCAGCAGTACAGGGCCAGGACCGGCCTTAGCAATAGGCAAACTAGGCAGCAGTACAGGACCAGGACCGGCCTTTGCAATAGGCAAACTAGGCAGCAGTACAGGACCAGGACCGGCCTTTGCAATAGGAAAACTAGGCAACAGTCTAGGGCCAGGACCGGCCTTAGCAATAGGCAAACTAGGAAGCAGTACAGGACCAGGACCGGCCTTTGCAATAGGCAAACTAGGCAGGAGTCTAGGGTCAGGGCCGGCCTTAGCAATAGGCAAACTAGGCAGCAGTCTAGGGCCAGGACAAGCCTTAGCAATAGGCAAACAGATTAGTGAGGGCCTCGCACAGAAATCATGGAAGTTTTTAAATAATTATTTTGCTATTTCATTTCGGGCCACCAAATCCCTTATGACGGCCCTGCTTAAGACTCAAAGAAAAGCTTAGACAGACTTTTAATTTCTTTTATATTTGTTTTTGTTCTTTTTGCTTTATTTCTATTTGTTTTCGTTCTATTATTTTTGTTCCATTTGTTTTTGTTCTATTATTTTTGTTCCATTTGTTTTTTTTCTATGTGTTCATTTGAAGAAGGCTCTTTGCCGAAACGTTGGTTCCTTTGTCACGTCTTTTTATTCTCATTAATGTCTTATTTGTGACGTCTTGTTAGCCTCTTACATGTCCTGTTTGTGACGTCTTGTTAGCCTCTTACATGTCCTGTTTGTGACGTCTTGTTAGGCTCATACATGTCTTATTTGTGACGTCTTGTTAGACTCATACATGCCCTGTTTGTGACGTCTTGTTAGACTCATACATGTCTTATTTGTGACGTCTTGTTAGACTCTTACATGTCCTGTTTGTGACGTCTTGTTAGGCTCATACATGTCTTATTTGTGACGTCTTGTTAGGCTCATACATACCCTGTTTGTGACGTCTTGTTAGACTCATACATGCCCTGTTTGAATGTTATCTATCTACTTATTAGACAGAATTCTGTGTTAACATTTTATGTCCTAAACACACAATCATCCCATGGTGACTTGAAAAAGACCCATTTCGATTTAGCATAAAAATATAAGAAAGAACTCCATTAAGGCGTCTAAATTATTCAGCTACATTTTAGCGAGTGGGTCTACTTGTCTATAAGCTTTCAATGAAAACTTATGTCACGAAAGTACTACAATAACAGTTATTAGATTAATTACGGTACAGAAGAAAAAAAAAAATCTACACGCCCCCCTCTACCCCCAAGAATGTCGGTCTCGACCTTTTCAATAAATTGCAAGCCTTGCCGCTCCCCTCCCCCCCTTACTTGTAGGTGGGACTGGTGCAAGCCTCAAGTCACATGGTTCCCCCTTTAAAATCAGCTGGTTCCCCATTTAAAATCAGCTGGTTCCCCATTTAAAATCAGCTGGTTCCCCGTTTTATATCAGCTGGTTCCCCGTTTTGCATCAGCTGGTTCCCCGATTTACATCAGCAGGATCCCCGATTTACATCAGCAGGATCCCCGATTTACATCAGCTGGTTCCCCGATTTACATCAGCTGGTTCCCCGATTTACATCAGATGGTTCCCCGATTTACATCAGATGGTTCCCCGAATTACATCAGATGGTTTCCCGAATTACATCAGATGGTTCCCCGAATTATATCAGATGGTTCCCCGATTTACATAAGATGGTTCCCCGATTTACATCAGATGGTTCCCCCGAATTTCATCAGATGGTTCTCCGAATTACATCAGATGGTTCCCCGAATTACATCAGATGGTTCCCCGATTTACATCAGATGGTTCCCCGATTTACATCACATGGTTCCCCGAATTACATCAGATGGTTCCCCGAATTACATCAGATGGTTCCCCGAATTACATCAGTTGGTTCCCCGAATTAAATCAGATGGTTCCCCGAATTACATCAGATGGTTCCCCGATTTACATCAGATGGTTCCCCGAATTACATCAGATGGTTCCCGAATTATATCAGATGGTTCCCCGAATTACATCAGATGGTTCCCCGAATTACATCAGATGGTTCCCCGAATTACATCAGATGGTTCCATATTTTAAATCCTTAAGTTCCTCGTTTTATTATTGTTCAGGAGAAAACAAAATCCAAACATACCACACACAAATGTCCACTGTTCCAATTTAAATCATTTCTGACTTCTGTTAAACGTATTATTTATTGGAAACTGAAAATCATTTCGTATTGATTAATTGCTCATCTGGTTGACCCTTGAGTTCATATTTGAATGTCCACCGAGTTGACCTATCTGTAGGTGTTAATTGAATGTCCACATAGTTGACCTATTTGTTGATTGAATGTCCACCTAGTTGGCCTATCTGTTGGTGTTGATTGAATGTCCACCAAGTTGACCTATCTGTTGGTGTTGATTGAATGTCCACCTAGTTGACCTATCTCTTGGTGTTGATTGAATGTCCACCTAGATGAATTATCCGTAGGTGTTGATTGAATGTCCACCTAGTTGACGTATCTGTTGGTGTTGATTGAATGTCCATCTAGTTGACCTATCTGTTGGTGTTGATTGAATGTCCACTAGTTGACCTATCTGTTGGTGTTGATTGAATGTTCATCTAGTTCACCTATCTGTTGGTGTTGATTGAATGTCCACCTAGTTGACCTATCTGTTGGTATTGATTTAATGTCCACCTAGTTGACCTATCTGTTGGTGTTGATTGAATGTCCACCTAGATGAATTATCCGTAGGTTTTGATTGAATGTCCATCTAGTTCACCTATCTGTTGGTGTTGATTGAATGTCCACCTAGTTGACCTATCTGTTGGTGTTTATTGAATGTCCACGTAGTTGACCTATCTGTTGGTGTTGATTGAATGTCCCCCTAGATGAATTATCCGTTGGTGTTGATTAAATGTCCACCTAGTTGACTTATCCGTTGGTGTTGACTGAAGGTCCACCTAGTTGACCAATCTGTTGGTGTTGATTGAATATCCATCTAGTTGACCTATCTGTTGGTGTTGATTGAATGTCCATCTAGTTGACCTATCTGTTGGTTTTAATGGAATGTCCACCTAGATGAATTATCCATTCGTGTTGATTGAATGTCCACCTAGTTTACCTATCTGTTGATTTGAATGTCCACCTAGTTGATCTATTTGTTGATTGAATGTCTACCTAGTTGACCTATTTGTTGATTGAATGTAAACCTAGTTGACCTATCTTTTGGTGTTGATTGAATGTCCACCTAGTTGACCTATCTGTTGGTGTTGATTGAATGTCCACAAAGTTGACCTATCTGTTTGTGTTGATTGAATGTTCATCTAGTTCACCTATCTGTTGGTGTTGATTGAATGTCCACCTAGATGAATTATCCGTTGGTGTTGATTGAACGTCCATCTAGTACACCTATCTGTTGATTGAATGTCCACCTAGTTGACCTATCTGTTGGTGTTGATAGAATGTCCACCTAGTTGACGTATCTGTTTGTGTTGATTGAATGTTCATCTAGTTCACCTATCTGTTGGTGTTGATTGAATGTCCACCTAAATGAATTATTTGTTGGTGTTGATTGAATTTCCACCTAGTTTACCTATCTGTTGGTGTTGATTGAATGTCCATCTAGTTGACCTATCTGTTGGTTTTAATGGAATGTCCACCTAGATGAATTATCCGTTGGTGTTGATTGAATGTCCACCTAGTTTACCTATCTGTTGATTGAATGTCCACCTAGTTGACCTATTTGTTGATTGAATGTCTACCTAGTTGAACTATTTGTTGATTGAATGTACACCTAGTTGACCTATCTTTTGGTGTTGATTGAATGTCCTCCTAGTTGACCTATCTGTTGGTGTTGATTGAATGTCCACCTAGTTGACCTATCTGTTGGTATTTATTGAATGTCCACCTAAATGAATTATCCGTTGATGTTGATTGAATATCCACCTAGTTTACCTATCTGTTGGTGTTGATTGAATGTCCACCTAGTTGACCTATCTGTTGGTGTTGATTGAATGTCCACCTAGATGAATTATCCGTTGGTGTTGATTGAATATCCACCTAGTTGACTTATCCGTTGGTGTTGATTGAATGTCCACCTAGTTGACCTATCTTTTGGTGTTGATTGAATGTCCACCTAGATGAATTATCCGTCGGTGTTGATTAAATGTCCATCTAGTTGACTTATCCGTTGGTGTTGATTGAATGTCTACCTAGTTGACCTATTTGTTGATTAAATGTCCATCTAGTTGACCTATTTGTAGTTGTTGATTGAATGTCCACCTAGTTGACCTATCTGTTGGTGTTGATTGATTGTCCACCTAGTTGACCTATCTGTAGGTGTTGATTGAATGTCCATCTAGTTGACCTATCTGTTGTGTTGATTGAATGTCCACCTAGTTGACCTATCTGTTGTGTTGATTGAATGTCCACCTAGTTTACCTATCTGTTGTGTTGATTGAATGTCCACCTAGTTGACCTATCTGTTGGTGTTGATTGAATGTCTACCTAGTTGACCTATTTGTTGATTAAATGTCCATCTAGTTTATCAATTTGTAGTTGTTGATTGAATGTCCACCTAGTTGACCTATCTGTTGGTGTTGATTGAATGTCCACCTAGTTGACCTATCTGTAGGTGTTGATTGAATGTCCATCTAGTTGACCTATCTGTTGTGTTGATTGAATGTCCACCTAGTTGACCTATCTGTTGTGTTGATTGAATGTCCACCTAGTTAACCTATATGTTGTGTTGATTGAATGTCCACCTAGTTGGCCTATCTGTAGGTGTTGATTGAATGTCCATCTAGTTGACCTATCTGTAGGTGTTGATTGAATGTCCACCTAGATGACCTATCTGTTGATTGAATTTCCATTAAGTTGACCTATCTGTTGGTGTTCATTGAATGTATATTAAGTTGACCTATTTGTTGATTGAATGTCCACCTAGTTGACCTATTTGTTGATTGAATGTCCACCTAGTTGACCTATTTGTTGATTTAATGTCCACCTAGTTGACCTATTTGTTGATTGAATGTCCACCTAGTTGACCTATTTGCTGATTGAATGTCCACCTAGTTGACCTAGTTGTTGATTTAATGTCCACCTAGTTGACCTATTTGTTGATTGAATGTCCACCTAGTTGACCTATTTGTTGACTGAATGTCCATCTAGTTCACAGATAGACCATCTACCAGGAACTGTAAGTTTAATTTCCCCTTGCTGCCCTACTCTTCCATACCCCTCCCTCCATTTCTAAACATTTCCTTTGTCTGCTGCTAGAAGTTACAGATCTGCCAGCTCACATCCTACCCGTACCCACCCCTCTCCCAATACATTTTTTCGCCGCCTACCACCCGTTTTTTTAAAGACACATTCCCCCTCTAGTTCCATTAATGCTATTCTATTATTAGCTTGATGTACGTAGACAAGCAAACAGTCATGGTCTACGTTGACAAGCAAACAGTCATGGTCTACGTTGACAAGCAAACAGTCATGATGTACGTAGACAAGCAAACAGTCATGATGTACGTAGACAAGGAAATAGACCTGTTCTCCGTGAGCAAGGGGAGCATGTGTTGGGTGTGAGACACCAGAGACCAGACTTATTTTTGACACAAAATTATAACGTATAGAAGCAAGCAATTTAAAAAAAAAAAGATTTAGAAAACCAATCTGGCACATTAAAGAATGTGTAATTTGTCTGAATGAAGATCCCCTGTAAATCCTGGCCAAAGAATCTTGTGTTTTAAAATTATTTGAGTTGTTGTACAGACCGGATGTTGGGCGAGACACAAGGTGTTGTCGAAAGTTAATTAACAATTTGCCATTGTGTCGTCTGTGCTCGTATCTATTGTCACCTGTAATTTCTTGGGTAAATAGATCAGATGAGGGGGAATTCAGAGAAGGTCAAGGTCGTGTAAGGGTTTTTAAAAATAAAATAAAATCTATATTTTTATTGCAAGCTTGAAGCCGATACTTATTTAGTGGCACGGTGGTCGGGTGGCACGGTGGTCGGGTGGCACGGTGGTCGAGTGGCACGGTGGTCGAGTGGCACGGTGGTCGGACGGCACGGTGGTCGGGTGGCATGCGTACTCGGCTGGCGTACCAATGGTCACTGTGAAGGCGGGGAGGGATCTGTGTCCACGGCCCTGGTTGATGTATGGTCTATGGGTTGTCAGTGGTAACACATTCAAGTGGTGCCCTGGTTGATGTGTGGTCTATGGGTTGTCAGTGGTAACACATTCAAGTGGTGCCCTGGTTGTGTTGTACATGGGTTGTCAATGGTAACACATTCAAGTGGTGCCCTGGTTGTGTTGTACATGGGTTGTCAATGGTAACACATTCAAGACAGAGACAGAGAGAGAGAGAGAGACAGAGCTTGATGTCGTCAAAAGACCTGTTGAATTAAAGCACATTAACCAATGGTGGGGGGGGGTATGAACGGACCAATGGGAGACAGGCTGTGAGATTTGAAAATCCCGAGAACCTGCCCGAAACGCACGTGAAGTGTATACCTAATGGGGTCTAACAGGTGGGGACGGAGGGGTGGCTGTCAAATCGTTTGAATTTGACTTAAGACTGACATCAGCCTTTTTGTGTGAGTGTGGGGGGGGGGGAAGATATTGCAGTCACGCTTACATAAGGTGTGAGCGGGTTGTGGGTAATGGACAAAATCATCATTAGACAGGGGGGGGGGCTGCTTGGAAATTTCTTCAGGTAAAAGTAAAAAAGATGAGAAATAGTTTGACACTAAAAGATAAAATTGATAGCGAGATGTCATAGGAGAGATGTCATATGAGAGATGTGATAGGAGAGATGTAATAGGAGAGATGTCATAGGAGAGATGGCATAGGAGAGATGTCATAGGAGAGATGTCATAGGAGAGATGTCATAGGACAGATGTCATAGGAGAGATGTCATAGTACAGATGTCATAGGAGAGATGGCATAGGAGAGATGGCATATGAGAGATGTCATAGTACAGATGTCATAGGAGAGATGGCATAGGAGAGATGTCATAGGAGAGATGGCATAGAGATACGAGAGGAAATGGCCAGTTAGAGATTGTTGATAACAAAAACGTTTTTTGGGAGAATAGCTAAAACCCTTAGTGTTTTATCGAGCCACTAACCAGTCACCTCAAGATGAAAATTAAAGAAGAAAGAATTTTTTTAAAACCATGGCGGATGGAATATTGATGTTTAGAGTTTAGCGTATTTGAACCATGTGACCTTGAACTTGTGTGACCCGTCACGTGATAATTTCTGCCCTGGATCAGTGAGCGCCCTCTGCATACACGTGGAACATACACTCACCGGGTACTCACGTCAACCAATCAGAACACGACACATCAACATTTGAACGCACCTTACACCTGTTGAGAAGCCCACGACTTGTATGTAACGTTATCAATGAAACGGTGGCAAGGGACATCGTAGTTAAGGTTCAAATAAACGTCTACAGTTTAGCAGTTTGTAGACGGATTGAACAAAATATTAACAAACGAAGCTCACCTAACACCTGTCAATAGATTGATTTTATGTCTTCATTCTTCCACTCAAGCATTGGTCTCATCAACCACGCCAAGAGCTGCAAATATTAAAGATAAATCTATCGTCTTTCGTAGACGGACAGATGCCAACATGTCTTCATTGTCAAAAATTATCGTATAGAGCTTAACTTTCAAAAGCCATATATATACTTCCTCAACAACCCCTAGCTTTTTTTTTTTTTTTTTACACGAAATTTCTTGATATTTTAACTAGGGCTGCGGAAATTAAAGTTTAATTTATCGATAAATAGATTTAAAATTTAATAGATTTGAATTAGTTTGATCGATTAAAATTCGATTAAAATTTAAGAAAATATTATTTTTTGTTGCTCCAATTTTTTCTTCTTACATCCTATACCCCGGGTTATTATTTATTTAGACGTGCACATGATTACAAAAAGGTTTGGTTCTTATTGCTTTCATAGCAGAACAAATTTGCTGTGTGACGTCACAAAATTTGGAAGCCTTGGAATTAACGCGACTTAACCGATTTCGCGAAATAATCTCAACTTAACGTTATGAAATTAGAATAAATCGATATTAATTGATTGATCGATTCAATTTTTTCTTGAACAAAATTTTTTTAAAGCTGTGCAAGCCCTAATTTGAACATATCTTAGGGCATCAATCATTTGTTCAATCTATATACAAAACTTAAGTGCTACCTTACTTTGGGGAGACCTGTACTAGAATATGAATCTTCTGTACGGGACCCATTTATCAAAAACTTTTATACATTAAAACTAGAACAAATGCAAATTAGAGCTGCTAGTGCTAGATTTATTACTGCTGTATATTGAAAACTGACAAGAACAAAACCATTAGTTCAATAATTAAACCTTGAAACACTAGAGGATAGAAGAATGCACTGCACAGTAGTAATATTACTTAAAGCCATACATTCCAACACAAAGATAACTTAATACAACCCTCAGATAGACTTAGGGATAAAACTGTATTCTTATTCCGTATACAAAAAGCAAACACAGACGAATTATCGGAATTCCGACTTGAAATGGGTTGCCTTAGAAAACCAAGACTGCATCAACATTTAAACTATAATAAAAATGCCAGACTAGACTTAAACAATGGATAAGAGTGGGACGCAATAATCGTCTGTAAAGAAGACGCGTCATTAGGAAATAACATAAAATAATTTATATATATATATATGAATTATCCGTTGGTGTTGATTGAATGTATATATATATATATAATATAATAATAATAATAATAAAATGATAATTTATATATTTATATATATATAACTGTCACTTAACCTAAACGAGCGCTGTTTCTTTTTAGAAATAATGATAAAGTTTTGAAATGTTTCCTTTGTTGCTGCATCGTTCATCTGAGATGGGAAGCTAATTTATAATGCGTTTTGGATTGAACCATCACTTAACTTAAACTAAGTTGTGTTTATGTCAACGGAGAAAGTTAGGTTTGTAATGTGTCATGGAATCATCAGAAAAAAAGAGGGCTTTATACTCTAATTATGAAATATTAAATCTAAATAATCTATATTCGGACTAAAAAAGAAAACACATGGAAAATAATTTTTTTTAAATTTTATATGATAATTTGAAACATTTGAAAAATTTAACGATTAAGACTGAGGTCGCCCTATTTGAGGTCTCTGGATACAGATTTTTGAGCCATGACCTTGAATGACCCGACAAAACCAGGCGCCCTCATGACCTCACAGGCTGACACCCTCTCCCCCCACCCCTGCCACACACTCACATACAAATCTGGTTCAATCTGCAAACTTGTTGAATAATGGCACGCGAGTCCGTGTAAGGAACCAATCAGAGAATGGCACGCGAGTCATTGGAAGAGACCAATCAGAGATACAACCTGTGAGATTTGAAATCCCAAACAACCTGTCGGGTACATCCAGGTGTAACAGGTGAAAATTTAGGAGGGCAGTTTTTGAGGGTCTCTCAGTTTGGTCTATAGGCGACCCCTCCCGTCCCTGACCTCCCTTCCCTCCCCTCCCTTCCCTCACCTCCCTTCCCTTCTCCATCGGCTACAGTTGCTTAAAGCCTCGTCCTATTTTAATTGTTTTCAATGATTAAGTCAGACACAGATCAAATCACACAAACACACATACACATTTAGACACTCACAGAGTTACACACACACACATACCCAAACATTCAATCACACTCTTGCATTCAAATACACTCACACGTTCACACACACCCACGCATTCAGACACACTCATACACAATCTGACACACTCTCTTAACACATATCCCACACTAAAGGAACGTCTGAATGTCTGGACCCCACCACCCCGCAATACCCTCTCTACTTGTTTCCTTGAAAGAGCAGACAACCTTCCTTATTTCTTAAGTGCACATTTTTATTTGATTATAACACCCCCCCCCCCCNNNCCCCCCCCGCTTCCCACCCCGGCGACCTAACATAATACGACGACAATAGGGACCTCTGAAAAAAAAAAACTTAACTAGAGAAAAGCGATGAAAAAATGTGACCCTTGCTTTATGTCCAAATATTCCCAAGTGAAAGGGCAGGGGAGTCGCTGGTGGTGTGTTGGGCTTACACAGAGTGGCGGCCCCTGTATCTATCAAATAAATGCTTTGAAAGGATATTGAAAAAAAAAAATTATAGTCTCGTTTTGAAATTACCATTCGAAAGGGGGGTAATCCTCATCATAAACTGGGATGGTAATTTCTAGTGGAACCAAGAACCGTTGTGTTGAAAGGCAGGGCTCTTATATTTGGAGTGCTCAGTGCTTTTCTCTGCGTTGGTTGGGGCATTTCTTTAAGACATAGCGTAACTAAATGTATAGACGACCCATAAAGGGTGGGTGCCTTGGATTCTTTTGAGGGGAGTAGACCAGAGGTTATCCAGGGGCCATGTTGAGGGTGGGGGGCACGGGGTATTTTAACATTTGATTGAAGTACACCCGTAATGAAAAAAATGTTTATTTAAAAGTTGGCAAAATGTTGTATTTGCTATGAATAATTTTTTTTTTTTTTAAATTAATTTTTTTATTTTATTTTAGAAAGTTGGTTGATTATAAGTAATTTACGATTGTTAAAAGTGATAGAGTTTGTAAGAAATAGTTCACATCGAGTTTGTATGTAATAGTTCAAATCGAGGTTTTTGACTGGTGGTAAAAATTTAAAGCAGTATCTAATATCCAAGTTTGTGGATGCTGTTAGAATTTAAAGCTATCATTAACGTTCAAATCTATCAATGCTAAGATATTTGTAAACAATAGTTGACATCCAAGTTTGTCAATGCTGCAAGGAGTTTTGTGTGAAATAGGTGGGAATCCCATGCTAAACTACTTTGACAGCTCTAAGTATTTGAGGTTGTGAGACACAGAGGTATCACGTGATCAGTGTCCCGTGGTCAGTGTCACGCGGTCAGTGTCCTGTGGTCTGTGTCCTGTGGTCAGTGTCCTGTGGTCAGTGCTCTGTGGTCAGTGTCCTGTGGTCAGTGTCACGCGGTCAGTGTCCCACGGTCAGTGTCCTGTGGTCAGTGACCTGTGGTCAGTGTCCTGTGGTCAGTGTCACGCGGTCAGTGTCTTGTGTAGTTATTACACACGCAATGTAAATTTATTTACACAATAAATTCAATAAAGCGTGGCTTTAATATCAATATTCTATTTTATATTGTTGATATATATATATATATANGGGGGGGGGGGGGCGTGGGCTCAACCACAGTGCGCATGTCTCGAGATTAAAAATGCGTCGGCGGTCACCCTCCTCCCGACGTTCACTCGCGTTGTTCAAATTTCTGTGTCTTTCCGTTCGTTATGCCCCCCCCCCTATTTTTCTTTGCAGTATCTTTGAGCAAGTCTGCGGTGTATGCTAGATGTGGGTCGTATCTTCTAGTTATATTATATGATATTAGTTTTTTAAAGTAAGTTTTTTTTAAGTCCTAAGAAAATTTCAAGTAAAAAAAGGGAGGGGCGCGGTGATCGAGTGGCATGCGCGCTCGGGTGGCGTAAGATGACCAGATGGTCAGGGGTTCGAATCCATGTGAATGCAAGGTTTCGTTCCTGGAGCCCAGGACGTCCCCGAGTCCACCCAGCTCCAAATGGTTACCTAACACTAGTAAGAGAAATAAAGGCGGCTGGGTAATGCGTGGAACTCACATGTGAACACTGCATCACTTGCCAACATACCGGCAATAATGGACGCAAAAATCTGCTGTACAGAAGAAGCGTCTGTGTGGATAAGACACGACAGGGAGAACATTGATAATTCAGACTGTGTTTCTCATTGTCAGCAGACAGCACGCTAGAAATCATTGTCAGCAGACAGCACGCTAGAAATCATTGTCAGCAGACAGCACGCTAGAAATCATTGTCAGCAGACATGACGCTAGAGATCATTGTCAGCAGACATGACGCTAGAGATCATTGTCAGCAGACATGACGCTAGAGATCATTGTCAGCAGACATCACGATAGAGATCATTGTCAGCAGACATCACGCTAGAGATCATTGTCAGCAGACATCACGCTAGAGATCATTGTCAACAGACATCACGATAGAAATAGAAATCATTGTCAGCAGACAGCACGCTAGAAATCTTTTCTTCAAAATTTTACACTTCTACAAATTTAAACTGTTGCATTCTCTCAATAATAAAGCAAACTGAACTAAATGAACGAATAAGTCTTTGTCACATAACTCAAACACCCCCATCCCCCACCCGGCTAGCCACATTTTTTTTTCTTTTCTAAAAATAACAGTTCAAGTTAAAAAAAAAAAAGAAAGAAAACACACAAACTCATTGAAACTTCTTTAATCTTTGACATAAGAGAGCGCAGGTTTTGTCCCGTGGTAACACCTTGGCGGAAGCGCTACATCCACTAATATTCTATAACCCCAACGTGAAATCTGTGTCAATCTCGTAGTGACGCCGTCCTAACCCTACTGTTGTAGTCAGGTGAGCCCAAAGGGGTGAAACTCGGGCGTCGCTCCACTCTTAGCAGGTGCAAGAGTTGGGGCCACGCAAGGTGGCAGGAAGTGTTGCTGTAATCAAAGGTGGGGCCATCCAAGATGGCAGGAAGTGTTGCTGTAATCAGAGGTGGGGCCACGCAAGGTGGCAGGAAGTGTTGCTGTAATCAGAGGTGGGGCCATGCAAGGTGGCAGGAAGTGTTGCTGTAATCAGAGGTGGGGCCATCCAAGGTGGCAGGAAGTGTTGCTGTAATCAGAGGTGGGGCCACGCAAGGTGGCAGGAAGTGTTGCTGTAATCAGAGGTGGGGCCATGCAAGGTGGCAGGAAGTGTTGCTGTAATCAGAGGTGGGGCCATCCAAGATGGCAGGAAGTGTTGCTGTAATCAGAGGTGGGGCCATCCAAGATGGCAGGAAGTGTTGTGGTACTCAGGCAAGATGGCAGGAAGTGTTTCTGTAATCAGAGGTGGGGCCATGCAAGATGGCAGGAAGTGTTGCTGTAATCAGAGGTGGGGCTATCCAAGATGGCAGGAAGTGTTTCTGTAATCAGAGGTGGGGCCATGCAAGATGGCAGGAAGTGTTGTTGTAATCAGAGGTGGGGCCATGCAAGATGGCAGGAAGTGTTGCTGTAATCAGAGGTGGGGCTATCCAAGAAGGCAGGAAGTGTTGCTGTAATTAGAGGTGGGGCCATCCAAGATGGCAGGAAGTGTTGCTGTTCCCAGAGGTGGGGCCATCCAAGATGGCAGGAAGTGTTGCTGTCCCCAGAGGTGGGGCCATCCAAGATGGCAGGAAGTGTTTCTGTAATCAGAGGTGGGGCCATGCAAGATGGCAGGAAGTGTTGCTGTAATGAGAGGTGGGGCCATCCAAGATGGCAGGAAGTGTTGCTGTAATGAGAGGTGGGGCCATGCAAGATGGCAGGAAGTGTAGCTGTAATGAGAGGTGGGGCCATCCAAGATGGCAGGAAGTGTTGCTGTAATCAGAGGTGGGGCCATCCAAGATGGCAGGAAGTGTTGCTGTCCCCAGAGGTGGGGCCATCCAAGATGGCAGGAAGTGTTGCTGTCCCCAGAGGTGGGGCCATCCAAGATGGCAGGAAGTGTTGCTGTCCTCAGTAGCAGTATGATCAAACCAGCAGCACGACTTGGCCGACAGTTGGCCGTGTGTCTGGTTAATAGGACTTGGGTAATGTATAACTTGTTGAACAGTAACTTTTGTGGGTTCAGTGTAAGACGGATGGGTTTAGTTTAAGATTGATGGGTTATTCGTAACATAACTATACTTGACTAGAAATTACTCCACCAACTGGGGATGGAGGTGATTCCTATGATATTTATACTTTCTTATGATATTTATACTTAGATATGATATTTATATTTTCATATGCGCGAGTGTTTGTGAGAAATGAATCACTCAATGTTTTTTTATTTTTTTATTTATTTTTTTAATTTATTTTTTTTTAAAATGGAAAGTGAATTTCAAAGGACCGTTGGCCATAAGTTTGTAGCTCGTGTAAGAAGTGCCGCCCCTCTGTCGTAAGGCAACAAGTTGGAACGGTGCACATTAAGGTCAAATCGTAGACACGCGACAGACAATTCCAAGATTCTGATTGGCTAGCCACAGCGACAGCTGCTGTTTGGCGTGTGCCCAAGTCCCAAGTCTCGTGTTACTATTACTTTTATTTTTTAAATTTTTTTTTATTTTTGGAAAAGTGAAAAAAATCTTTGAATCTTGATGGGGGCTAAAAAGAACTAGATTTTCTAGTTGATATTAAAAATATTGACAAAACCTTTAAGCTCAAAGTTTCCGTATGAAAAGATTTGAGAGAAACTCTAACGATGAAATGATGATAAATGGAGGATGATTTAAGGTTGCGGTTGATACATCTTTGGAAGAATGGAGCTGGTGGGAGGGGGGGAGCTGGTGTGAGTGGGGAAGGGAGGGGGCTCTGCTGTACCTGTCGTTGAACGTCGTGTAACTTTTCTTTAAACAGCCAATGCTGTACCTGTCATTGAACGTCATGTAACTTTTCTTTAAACAGCAAACCCATTAAGCTTGTTTCTCAAATAAATCTTCGGTGACCTTAGATGAAAAAGGTAATGTTTGTGTGGGGGGGGGGGTGTGTGGTGTGTTAGGGTGGAGTGAAATTGTTAAGGGTGCCCAGATTGTAGGTCGGGGGCGCCCAGGGTGGGGTGGTGCCCAGATTGTAGGGTGGGGTCAAGTTGAGAAAATTTGGAAACAGGGTCAATGTAGTTGCTTATTGTATTAAACAATGTTAATAAATGTCGTCAAAAAGTAAAAAATAATGATATAGACAATACATGAATTTTCGGCATTAAATTGAACAGTGAATATTGGATTAACTCCCTTGGGTGATTAAGTCCAGACCAGAGAGCGATAAAGTGATTGGTCAGTTTTGCACGGCAGGCCGACTGTTCATTTATTTGGGACTGCGGGCTCTAAATACCTTTTTTTCGTAAAGGTTTAATATTTTCATCTCAATTCCCTTTTTATAAGATCTTTAGAAATATAGGTGAAATAAATCCATGATGAAATTGATTGAAATAAACAGGTTTGTCGAAGTGTACATCTTGCACAAAATGGGTCAGCATGGAACATGTATGCAAACTATTGAAATCTTAAAGAGATGGTGGACCTTAAAGAGATGGGGGATCTTAAAGAGATGGTGCATCTTAAAGAGATGGTGGACCTTAAAGAGATGGTGGATCTAAAAGATGTGATGGTTTTGATACAGCAAACACTTCGACGATTGTGAGAAAAATAAAATGGCCTGAAGGAGAAGATGAAGAATTGCACAAGAAAAGTCTTCAACAATTTATTTCACCAGATTGTTGATATGTCTATCATGTCGATGGACATTCGCTTTGAGCATCCTGAACCTGGAGATGAAGCTCACACACTGTAACTGTCAACGTAAAGGTCTTGCTTGCTGACCACACACTGTAACTGTAAACGTAAAGATCTTGCTTGCTGACCACACACTGTAACTGTAAACGTAAAGATCTGCTGGTTGACCACACACTGTAATTGTAAACGTAAAGATCTTGCTTGCTGACCACACACTGTAATTGTAAATGTAAAGATCTTGCTTGCTGACCACACACTGTAATTGTAAACGTAAAGATCTTGCTTGCTGACCACACACTGTAATTGTAAACGTAAAGATCTTGCTTGCTGACCACACACTGTAACTGTAAACGTAAATATATGCTTGCTGACCACACACTGTAACTGTAAACGTAAAGATCTGCTGGCTGACCACACACTGTAACTGTAAACGTAAAGATCTGCTGGCTGACCACACACTGTAACTGTAAACGTAAAGATCTGCTGGCTGGAGAGTTGCAATCATTGAGTTCTATAAGTCCTGCAGTCAACTATAACGATCCAGTTAAGAGTTTGCAGTTACTTTCACTAAAGTACGTCATTTATTATTATTTATTTTTTTTTTAAAAATTATTACTATTTTTTGTGTGTGTGTAATTGCTGAAATTTATAAAGAAATCCAAACTCGTTTCGTAGTTGCTAAAAATATCGTTTTGTTCAGTAATAATGTTTTAAATAGTTTAAATTCCTAATTTCAATTCATTCAAGCCCCAAATTAGTTATTTTTTATTTATTTTTTAATATTTTATTATTATTATTATTATTATTATTATTATTTGTTTTGGTTAACTTTGAAGTATGGCTGGTTGTGATTAAAAACATTGTTCAATTAATCGGGGGGGGGGAATGTAATCGATTAATTAATTAATGTCGATTAATAATATTTTTATAACGAATATATAGACCCCGTTACGTCGCGATTCATTATTTCGCGAGATCGGTTAAGTCGCGATGATTCCATGGGTCTTATCTTATCTTAGATATACAGACGCTCCTTCTATGCAGAAGATAATTGCGTCCACAGACCATGACGGACGATCTGTTGGCAAGTGACGCAGCGTTCACAGGCCACGGCTATGAGGGTACCACACATTACCTAGCCGCCAAACTAGTGTTAGGTACCCATTCGGAGCTGGGTGACTCAGGGATGACCTAGGCCCCGGGAACAAATCCTTGCCTTCGCATGGATTCGAACCCGTGACCATCGGTACACCAGTCGAGCGCGCTGCCACAACGTGTCCCAAATTGTGTGACGTAGCACAGCAAAGTCGTTCTGTTATGAATCAATAAGGAATAAAAAGCTTTTTGTTGACGTGTGCACGTCTAAATAAATAATATTACGAGGGGAAAAGTATGTAACAAAAACATAAAATATTAATAACCTGGAAAAAAAGGAAAGGTGATATTTAATTAAATTTTAAACGAATTTCGATCGATCAAATTAAGTTTAATCGATTACCATTTTAACAATTAAACGATTTATTCATCATTAATTTCCGCAGCCTTACTTCGAAGACTTTATTTCTCATTGACTTATTAAGATCTTGACAAATATTGAATTGCGATTAATTAATCGATTCATCGTTAAAAATTTCAATCTATTAAAATTATTTTGATCGATTACAAGTCGATTAAAATTTAAGAAAATATATCTTAATACTCCTTTTTGGCCGGGGGGGGGGGGTCAAAAAATGTGTGTGTGTGTGTTAACTTTTAAGGCGTTGTCCCCCCCTTACTTATAAAATGTTACCCTCCTTAACTTATAAGACGTTACTCCCCCCCCCCGCCCACCATTTTATTTTACGCGATGTTTACAAATAACACTGTGTACAGATAACACAGATATCCATTATAATTTAGCTTGCAATATAGAGGTTTCGAACATTCCATATTGCACAATTTGTGTTTTTTGTTTTATTTGAATTGATGTAATTGAAAGAAATTTGTTTAAATATTATTTTGTTCAACCGTTTGCCAACATAATTTTATAAGTTGTTGAGTACAGCAGCAATACGTGAATTTTAAATTTTTTTAAAAAAGATTATCCCACATTTTGGTGCTTGACCTTTACTATTGTTTTGTTTTGTTTGTTTGTTTGTTTGTTTGTTTTTTTTTTGTTTTTGTTTTTTTTTTGGGGGGGGGGGGGGTTTTGNGGTGTTTTGCATGTGTGTCCCATTTTTTGCATGTGTGTCCCATAAGCTCGTCGTCCTAGGGGGTTCTAATGTTGCCATTGAACTTTCTCGGGGCTTGGTAGACCTTGGCGGCGCCCATCTCCTCTCCAGGTTAGCGGAGGACTTTTTTTTTTTAGCAATACTCCATTCATCAGCATGTTTTATAGTGGCTTTAAGGTGGGCTTGATCTCACGCCCCTCAACTTGTGACTTGTCAGGCGTGAATGTATGGCATCTGTCCGTCTACGAAAGATGATAGATTTATCTTTATTATTTGCAGCTCTTAGTGTGGCTGATGAGACCAATCATTGATTGGCAGTCTCTTCTGCATGTTACACACACGAATGTAATGGGGCAGTGTTGCCTGGCCTTTCTCCTCGTTTTTTTTTTCAACTGCTTCTTCCCTAGTTTGCTCTTCGTGATTCTTCTTTCACTATAGCCCGCCACGTGGTCCTATCCTCAGCCAAGTTTTCCCAGTTTTATATGTCAATGTTGGCTACTTTCATGTCTCTCCTGCATATGTCCATGTATCTGAGACATGGCCGACCATCCGACCTTTTCCCTGTCACCAGCTGGCTGTGTAGAACATCTTTGGGTACGCGACCAGTTTGCATTCTTGACGTGTCCAAGCCAGCGGAGGCGTCTTTGGCTTAATATGGCTGGAATGCTGCTCATGCTTGCTTGAGCCAGGACCTCTGTGTTGGGGATTTTCTCTTGCCAATTGATGTCTAGGATGCGGCGCAGGCATCTGAGGTGGAAGCTATTGAGCCTTCTTTCATGCCTGGTATAATTGGTCCATGACTCGCATCTATAGAGGAGAGTGCTCACTACACAGGCCTGGTATACCTGCAGTTTAGTCCTTGCTGTAAGTTTCGCATTGGACCAGACTCTTTTGTACAGTGTAGCCACAATAGTTGCTGCCTTCCCTATCCTACCGCTTATCTCATCTTCCAGTGAGAGGGTGCTTATGTTTGATCCCAGATAGGTAAAACTGTCAACAGCAGCAATGTTGCAGTCGTCTATAGTCATAGTTGGGAGGGAGGCAGCATCCTGTGCCATAATGTTGGTGTTCTTTATGCTAGTGGTCAGGCGAAACTCTTTGCAAGCAGCAGAGAAGCTGGATACAAGGTTCTGCAGTCCATCTGCTGTGTGAGATATTAAGGCGGCGTCGTCTGCAAATAAGAGCTCGCGACGCAAAAACTTACTTATTTTGGACTTTGCGAGGCGTGTAGGTTTAGTGTAACATTAATTTCATCTGATACAATATCTTTAAGTTTGTGTAACATTAATTTCATCTGATACAATATATTTATGTTTGTGTAACATTAATTTCACCTGATACAATATCTCTAGGTTCAGTGTAACATTAATTTCGTCTGATACAATATCTCTATATAGGTTTAGTGTAACATTAACTCCATCTGATACAATATCTCTATGTATAGTGTAGCATTAATTTCACCTGATACAATATCTCCTGCCTTCCTGCCAAGATGATAACGTTTAAAACCATTTATGATTTGTATCTGCAACGGTGACAATTTTAAATTTGAACATAAAAATGATTTTTTTTTTTAAAAAGCACTTGATTCTGGGATCAATATGCCAGGTACTGTGATATTATTTTGAGAATCTCTGCATTGAACTCATCTCTCGTAATTAGGACATAGCCTCGAGATACTGTCGTGTTGTCTCATCTCATACACATATTGGCTGGGGGGGGGCACATAACGACATTTGTCTTGATCTCCTTTCTCCCATTGAGGTGCTCGGGTAAGTAGAGTGTGAAGGGAAGGTCTAGGTGGGCTGATACCATCAATGACATACTCAACATTCCGACTACATTACAGGAAAATTGATTGGATTCAATGGAGAATTGTATGAATGTTGGATGCTCTATTTACCCCTGCGGGTATTGCGACAATGTCGCCATCTCTTCTCACTCCACAAGCTTCATTATAGTTTATGATGATGACATCACTGAGGCTACAAGCTGTTTGGTCCGTAATGCGATCACCATAAGGGTACGAATAAGAGGGTGTCGTGGTCAACACACGGTCAACACATGGTCAACAGATGGTCAACACATGGTCAACATATGGTCAACACATGGTCAACACATGGTCAACACATGGTCAACACATGGTCAACACATGGTCAACACGTGGTCAACACACGGTCAACACTCGGTCAACACATGATCAAACCATGGTCAACACATGGTCAACATATGGTCAACATATGGTCAACACATGGTCAACACATGGTCAACACATGATGGTCAACACATGGTCAACACATGGTCAACATATGGTCAACACATCGTCAACACATGGTGAACATATGGTCAACACATCGTCAACACATGGTCAACACATGGTCAACACATGGTCAACACATGGTCAACACGTGGTCAACACACGGTCAACACATGGTCAACACATGATCAAACCATGGTCAACACATGGTCAACATATGGTCAACACATGGTCAACACATGGTCAACACATGGTCAACATATGGTCAACACATGGTCAACATATGATCATTATATGGTCAACACGTGGTAAACAAATGTCAACACATGGTCAACATATGGTCAACACATGGTCAACACACGGTCAACACACGGTCAACACGTGGTCAACACATGGTCAACAGATGGTCAACACGTGGTCAACACATGGTAAACACATGATGGTCAACACGTGGTAAACAAATGGTCAATACATGGTCAACACACGGTCAACACATTGTCAACACGTGGTCAACACATGGTCAACACATGGTCCACACATGGTCATCACGTGGTCAACACATGGTCAACACGTGGTCAACACATAGTCAACACATGGTCAACACACGGTCAACACATGGTCAACACATGGTCAACACATGGTCAACACATGGTCAACACATGGTCAACACATCGTCAACACATGGTCAACAGATGGTCAACACATGATGGTCAACACATGGTCAACACATTGTCAACACGTGGTCAACACGTGGTAAACAAATGGTAAATACATGGTCAACACACGGTCAACACATTGTCAACACATGATGGTCAACACATGTTCAACATATGGTCAACACATCGTCAACACATGGTCAACACATGGTCAACACATGGTCAACACATGGTCAACACATGTCAACACATGGTCAACATATGGTCAACACATGGTCAACACATGGTCAACACATGGTCAACACATGGTCAACACATAGTCAACACATGGTCAACACATGGTCAACACATGGCCAACACATGGTCAACACATGGTCAACATATGGTCAACACATGGTCAACACATGGTCAACATATGATCATTATATGGTCAACACGTGGTAAACAAATGTGAACACATGGTCATCATATGGTCAACACATGGTCAACACACGGTCAACACGTGGTCAACACATGGTCAACACATGGTCAACACGTGGTCAACACATCGTCAACATATGGTCAACACATGATCAACACATGGTCAACATGTTGTAAACAAATGGTCAATACATGGTCAACATATGATCAACACATGGTCAACACATGGTCAACACATGGTCAACACATTGTGACAAGTTGTACAAGTGGGATGACCTCATACACATTTAATAAACATGGTTGAGGGCTACTGAAACATAGGTGTGGACTACTGAACGCATACAAAAATCTTTATAAAATGTTTAAATGCAAAGAATTTTTTACACTTGAATTATCATTTGTTATCAACAGCTGACAATAATCAAGGATAATTCAGCCAAAAGTTGTACAACCCAGGAACACTAACTCACCAACACACAATGATACAAACTGCCAAGCCCTTGTCTTAAACTCAGAACGATTCCATAGGATACGTGTCATCTTTAATACGTTGAAGCTACCCAAGTAAGGGATCTCAACAATTTAACATCAAATACAAAAACGATGCTGGCATGATACAAGTGATCCATCCACCAGCTATAATAGTGACAAAACAGATGCAAAAAGTTTTTTTTTAGAAACAAGGATATTTTGCCCCTCCCCCCCCACACACATACCTTTAATGTTTACATATTCTGATGAAATAAAATTCACGATGGATGTGCCCCATTGAGTCATCAAAATCTATTAGAATCTTCGTTGGGATCTTATTTCTAGGTGGGCGCCCTGTGACTAAACAGAGACGCCCTGAGGGGTGCCAAGACCAAGAACATTTCATCACGGGTCCGAGTGAAAGGAGCTGAGAATCCCTGTATTTAAACAGTCCAACGTGATAGATGGACCCCAACTGTTGGGCTAAACTTTAGTTTATAGCCACCCGCGCTCCCCCCTAACCTCTAAGAGTGGTATTAATCAACTGTGAGGGTTAGGGTCACGGAGGGAGGGGTGTTGGTGGGTGGGCGAGGCTTGACCCACCTCACACTGTCTGCTGGAGGAAGATGAATGAAATTGTGGGTCAGGTTATAAAAAAAAAATGAGACGAGGTTGTGATGTTGGTAGAAGGTAAACAAGGAGCGTCATGCCTCAATGCCTCCTGATTAGGAATACAACGTCATGCCTCCTGATTAGGAATACAACGTCATGCCTCCTGATAAGGGATACATTTGGCTGAAACAATGATGATATAGATGTCAACCGTAACGAATAGGTCTGGTATGATATTGGTAACGAATAGGTCTGGTATGATATTGGTAACGAATAGGTCTGGTATGATAAGGGTAACGAATAGGTCTGGTATGATATTGGTAACGAATAGGT
This sequence comes from Radix auricularia, assembly GCA_002072015.1. Lineage (NCBI taxonomy): Eukaryota > Metazoa > Mollusca > Gastropoda > Lymnaeidae > Radix > Radix auricularia. The sequence goes on along the minus strand of MUZC01004427.1, from coordinate 224,445 downwards.
CTGGTATGATATTGGTAACGAATAGGTCTGGTATGATATTGGTTACGAATAGGTCTGGTATGATAAGGGTAACGAATAGGTCTGGTATGATATTGGTAACGAATAGGTCTGGTATGATAAGGGTAACCAAATTTTGATTTTACTCAGTGTTTTTTTTTCCCGTTATGAAACAGAAGAGTTAATTAAGTCACAACGTGCGATCATTTATTCATTCTATGAAGTCCATTTTTAAAAAAAAATTTTTTACATTGACGAAAGAGAGCTGCGTAGCTGCTCATAAATTTTGTGGAGAGTGTCGCATAGATAATAAAATTAACCGACGAATTAATCGTGTACAACAAGTCTGTGAAGTACATAATAACAGTGTACACTTGAGACTTGTAGATAAAGTTTGGCACAAAGTACGAGTAGGCGTCTACCACCATCGACGGGAAAAACACGATTAAACAGCAGAAACACACGAGGCCCAACATCTTCACCACTTTCATGTCAAAACCAAACATTTCTTTCGAGAGCTTCGTGGAGTTTTTCAGGGATTTTCCGTTTCTTATTTTATCATTGATCAATTTCCTTCGGATTTTACCGCTTTGCACCAATTTGACCCCGATTCCGATCCCACAGAACAGAACCGCCAGCCATGGGATACCCCAGATCCCTAAATTAAAACAGACGTAATACAGCAAGTTAAACAACTCGTAGTGCTCTTGAAACAGGTCGCTAAGGTAGAGCCTGGCCACAGTCTCGTTGAATCTCTCATCGTACTCCCACTGGTAGGTGAAGCCGAACAGCACGGGGGTCAGCAGCGAAGCGTTGAACAGGACGATCCCCACGACGATGAGTTTGACCCGCCTTGGGGTGAAGATCCTGGCCACCCTGAAGGGGAACCACACGGCCACCAGGCGCTCCAGGCTGATGGCCGAGACCAGGAGCATCTCGTTCCCCGTCATCAGACGGTTGAGGACGAAGACATAGACGGTGGACAACGTCTCGGCCGTCTCTTCCTGGGATGGTTGGAACATGGCCACAAGACACTTGATTCGCCTGGATGTGATAGTAAACAAAGGGTGGGGGTGAGAGGCGTGAACTGACCATAAGACACTTGATTCGCCTGGATGGAATAGTAAACAAAGGGTGGGGGGTAAGAGGCGTGAACTGACCATAAGACACTTGATTCGCCTGGATGGGATAGTAAACAAAGGGGGGGTGAGAGGCGTGAACTGACCATAAGACACTTGATTCGCCTGGATGGGATAGTAAACAAAGGGTGGAGATCAAATACGTGTGCTGGCGAATTTTGTGTTGGAAGTTGATCAATGAATATTTTACAACTTGAGGGGTAGGACTGCAATCAGGCTATACAAAATTAAATGGAAAAGACGTAAACAAGGTAAGGGTTAACCTGACCGGACGTAACAAAACAGCGAACGTTTCTGCAAAGAGCCTTTATAAACGAACATACAATACACAAATAAAACGAAAATAAAAATAAAAAATGAAGGAAATTAGCTGCGGTGAAATCCAAAGTATCCAAAGACTTTTTTGGATACTTTGGATTTCACCGCAGCTAAGTTCCTTCATTTTTTATTTTTATTTTCGTTTTATTTGTGTATTGTATGTTCGTTGATAAAGGCTCTTTGCCGAAACGTTCGCTGTTTTGTTACGTCCGGTCAGGTTAACCCTTACCTTGTTTACGTCTTTTCCATTTAATTTTACAACTTGAGTGATAAAAAAGGGTATTTAGAAATGAGTGTGCAAAACCTTAAAGCTAAATGGTTTTATTTGTGTTTGTGTCTCATGAGATGTGATTGGTTGAAAGAGATCACGTGATGAGAGGGCTATACCAGAAGGCCTAGAGTGTGTGAGACACTTGGTTGATCTTGATTTGTGTCAGTGTCACTGATGTGTATTAATCTGTAAAAAAAAAAAAAAAAGTGTACAAACGTTGAAGTTACTGAATTAAAGTTGTTTATGTTACCAAGGACTTCAATATTGTTACTGAGCGAAAGAAGTTGCCATTAATTAACGTCTACAAGAAAGAAAGTGGCCAAAACCAAACACGTTACAGTTTGGCTCATTACATTTGTTAAAATTACAAAGTATTTAAGTCATGTTGACAGAGCTAAAGATTCAGACATTGGAGCGTGTATATAGAAGGAGAGTCTGTAACAGATCTGTAACAGTAACAGATAAGATTGTGTGTAAATCTTTTAAAACTATCGGAAATGCAAACAATGTGAAATAGCGTCTTTAAAGATTTTTGTTAAAAAATATGACTATTTAAAAACCACTGCTTCTAAATGTTATTACACTATTACTGTTACCCGAAACGACGCCTTTTAAATACTTGGTAATTGTTGATAGATGGAGTTATTGATCTTGTTGGGTTTTATCTTTATGTTTGTAACGTGCACAGGGAGGTTTTTTAAAAGTGCGACATTTACTGGAGAGGTCTCAACATCCGGTCTGTTGTCAGTGACCCGTGGTCTGTGGCCCGTGGTCTGGGGTCCGTGGTCTGTGGGCTGTGGTCTTTGGTCTGTGGTCCGTGGGCTGTGGTCTTTGGTCTGTGGTCTGAGGTCTGCGGGCTGTGGTCTGTGGGCTGTGGTCAGTGGTCCGTATTCTGTGGGCTGTGGTCTTTGTTCTGTGGTCTTTGTTCTGTGGTCTTTGTTCTGTGGTCTGTGGCACGTGGTCTGTGGTCTGTGGCACGTGGTCTGTGGTCTGTGGCACGTGGTCTGTGGCCCGTGGTCTGTGGCACGTGGTCTGTAGCACGTGGTCTGTGGCACGTGGTGTGTGGTCTGTGGTCTGTGGCACGTGGTCTATGGTCCGTGGTCTGTGGTCCGTGGTCTGTGGTCCGTGATCTGTGGTCCGTGGTCTGTGGTCCGTGGTCTGTGGTCTGTGGTCCATGGTCTGTGGTCTGTGGCACGTGGTCTATGGTCCGTGGTCTGTGGTCCGTGATCCGTGGTCTGTGGTCCGTGGTCTGTGGTCCGTGGTCTGTGGTGCGTGGCCCGTGGTCTGTGGTCCGTGGTCTGTGGTCCATGGTCTGTGGTGCGTGGTCTGTGGCCCCTGATCTATGATGCGTGGCCCGTGGCCCGTGGTCTGTAGTCTGGATGTGGATGATTTCATTAAAAAAAATTCCTTATTCCTTCGTTAAATGTGTTCGAGTGTAAAGTGCAAGCAGACACAGTAACAACATGTCTCACCAAATCATTAGAGTTGATTGCTAAAAAACACAACAGTTCTCAGTTTATCAACATTCGCCAAGTTGTGTCAAACCATAATTCTAACTTAAAATGAAAAGCTTGTGTTGAAAATGTGACAGTAAAATGGGGGAGGATGCAGAGCTTGAAGTATAAACTAAATTATTTTTAGAAGTAAGCAGGAATAAGTGACAAAAGGTGTGAAGAAGTACTGTGCAGGCGATTTGTATTCCCATCCAAAGAAAAGATTTTGATGGTTGTCACACACCTAACTTAAGTTTTGTGGAGAAACTCAGAATCTTAAAGTATATGAAGAAAAACAATTTGTAATGTAACATATATTTTATGTTTAAACCTTGTAAAAATAAAAACCTAACGCAATGAATCTTAGAATTTCCTTGGTGGATGAAACTTAAATATTTAGGCATTCAGGGGGGGGGGGGCTCCGTGTTTACCAGGAGTGTGTTTTAAGTGCTCAATCCCCGCATTCCCCGGGAATCCTCAGACCAGGACCCGACACAGCCACGTGACACACCAGGATTCGGCACAGCCACGTGAAACACCAGGACCCGACACAGCCACGTGACACACCAGTTCTGGACACAGCCACGTGAAACACCAGGACCCGACACAGCCACGTGACACACCAGGACGTGACACAGACCAGGACCCGACACAGCCACGTGACACAGACCATGACTCGACACAGCCACGAGACACAAATCAGGACCCGACACAGCCACGTGACACAGACCAGGGCCCGACATAGCCACGTGACACAGACCATGACCCGACACAGCCACGTGACACACCAGGACCCGACACAGCCACGTGACACAGACCAGGACCCGACACAGCCACGTGACACAGACCATGACCCGACACGGCCACGTGACACAGACCATGACCCAACACAGCCACGTGACACAGACCAGGGCCCGACACAGCCACGTGACATACCAGGACCCGACACAGCCATCGTTTCAACACAACTTCCTACCTCAGAGGTATCGTAACACAAAACAAGAAGTCAAAGATGGTGAGACCCATCAGAAAGATGGTAGTCGTGTCCTTCCGGACATCGTGCCGTGACAAGACGATCAGCGTGATCACGTTGCCGACGATACCAAACGTGGCGATGACGTTGATGACGTAACAGTTGACGACGACGTCGATGACGTAGTACACATCCTCGGAGATGAACATGACGTCACTGAACCTGCTATCGTCCTCAATTCTATTCAACTCTACAAGTTCTACTTTAAGTTTGAGACCAGCAAAGCGTTGAGTGTGGTAGAAACGTTAGAGCCTTAACCAATGTCTTATAGTCCGAGTAAGTGGTAGCTATACGTACTGACAACTTGGTTCACTAACATAACCAATTGAAGCAGACACAATCTCAATTAAGCCACTAGTTTAATATTTGTTTCTCTTCCACTAAACTCTCTGATAGTTCCTTGTTTAAAATTACAAACATTAATACAAATCGATCGCTGAATGAAAAATTTGTCACATCGTGTGTTCAGCGCCATTACTTCAAAAAAACAGAGCAGTTATTAAAAACCTTCACCACCATTACTTGAAACAACAGAGCAGTTATTAAAACCTCCAGCACCATTTAGTAAGAGTTAAACACTGACACCATACACTCATTATGTTGACAGCTGCAGTCATTATGGCGGGAGATATTAAGACGTTCACTAATCAATCAACGTGCTGGTGTTTGTGGCAGTAAGACATTGGCCTTGTCAATTTCAATGTAAAGCTATCATTACCACCAATTAGGGTTCCTCCCCTGGGGCTAATACAATGACTTGTGTCCTCAGAATGTCATTAAATAACTTAAACGCCTGTCTGACTGTCATCGGAAACACAGTGTGAACAATTAGGATTTTAACAGATAGTCATCTATTAGGATTTTAAACAGATATTTAGATTTTTGTTAAACAAGTTCTGATTGGTGTCATCATGTGGGTCTCATTTTCCCTCTTCACCCCCCCCCCCAAAAAAAAAAAACAACCTCTTCATTTCTTTCTTTTTGTCTATGTGTGTGTATGTGTGTCTGTATGCGCATCTATGTGTGTCTGGAATAGAAGAGGCATTACCATCCAGACCAAGGTGAAAGTATATAAGGCAGTGGTGCTCCCTACACCACTTTATGCATGCGAAACATGTACCAACGCCATGCTAAAAAGCTGAACCACTTTCACACAACAAGCCTCAGGAAGATCCTAGGCATAAAGTGGCAGGACAAAACTCCAGACACAGGGGTACTAACCAAAGCTGGCCTTCCCAGCATCTTCACCCTCCTGATGCAGTCACAGCTTCGCTGGGCAGGGCACCTAGCCCGAATGCCAAATGAGAGACTACCAAAGAGACTTTTCAATGGTGAGCTCCAGCATGGCAAGCGGTCCCATGGTGGACAAAAGAAACGCTTTGAAGACACATTGAAAGCCTCTCTCAAAAGCGTTTGCCATAAACCCAGACACGTGGGAAGAAGCTGTATTGGACCAGTCCACCTGGCGCCAATCCATCCACGAAGGTGCCAGGAATGCGAGGCAAACAGGATCAACGCCGCAGAAAAGAAGAGGCAGGCCCGAAAGGCCCGTGCTGTCAACCCTCCAGGAGACAACCCACTCATCCCATGTCCCTTCTGTTCCCGAACCTTCCGTGCCAGGATCGGTCTTGTCAGCCATCTGCGCACACATAGACAAAACCAGTCCCAGCAACCCTCGGATGACTAGAGTGGTCTTCGTCAACTTGACGGACGAACAACTTGTGTGTCTGTATGTGTGTGTCTTATGTGTGCATCCGTGTGTATGTGTCTGTGTGTGTGTCTGTGTGTGCCTTTGTGTGTGTGTGCCTGTGTGTGTGTGTGTGTGTGCATCCGTGTGTATGTGTCTGTGTGTGCCTCTGTGTGTGTATGTTTCTGTGTGTGTGCATCTGTGTGTGTGTGTCTATGTGTGTGTCTGTGTGCTTGTGTTTATTGTTAAATTACAACTGGTGCTAAAGGAGAGGGGTAGCGAGAGCAATCTCAGCTGAACTACAGGAGCAGTGTTCGAGTCCAAACATATCTTTACCTACAGAAGACGTCACGGGGCAGACAAGAGAATATTCCAGATTTTTCTGTCTCGTCCAATTTTAAATTTCTAAAAAGAAGAACCCTTACCTAAAAGGTTGCAGATATACATAGAATATTTTATTTTATTTTTTAAATATATTTTTTAATTTAAAAAAAAGGTCATTAACCAGCGCAAACAAAAACTTAAAAACAAATTTCGAGCTAATCTTTCAATTTGGACACGGCAAGCATTACAACGTGTCAAGATCTGGAGGTCTCTCAAAGACGATATTGCAAGGCACAGTCCAGGGAAGAAGGAAAAGAGGCAGACCAAGGAAGAGTTGGGAGGACAACATCAAAGAGTGGACCGGCCTTTCATTTAGCGATTCCCAGAAGGCAGCTCAGAACCGTGACACTTGGCATGAGTTAGTGCTCAGCTCAAAATGGTGCCCCAACGACCCAGCGTCGGGTTAAGGGATAGTTCAAGTTCAAGCATTACAACACTTTTGATGGACTTTGATACACATCAATCATTATTATACATTGATACTTATCAATCATTACACAGGTAGGACATTGATACACATCAATCATACAGGTAGGACATTGATACACATCAATCATACAGGTAGGACATTGATACACATCAATCATACAGTTAGGACATTGATACACATCAATCATACAGGTAGGAGATTGATACACATCAATCATACAGGTAGGACATTGATACGTATCAATCATACAGTTAGGACATTGATACACATCACTTATTATACACGTAGGACATTGATAAACATCAATTATACAGGTAGGACATTAATACGCATCAATAATCGTACCGGTAGGACATTGAAACACATCAATTATTTTACAGGTAAAACATTGATATGAATCAATAATCATACAGGTAGGACATTGAAACACATCAATCATTATATAGGTAGAACATTGATACGCATCAATTATTATACAGATAGGACATTGATACACATCAATTATTATACAGGTAGGACATTGATACGCATCAATTATTATACAGGTAGGGCATTGATACGCATCAATTATTATACAGGTAGGACATTGATAAACATCAATCATTTACAGATAGGACATTGATACGCATCAATTATTATACAGATAGGACATTGATACGCATCAATTATTATACAGATAGGACATTGATACGCATCAATTATTATACAGGTAGGACATTGATACGCATCAATCATACAGGTAGGACATTGATACGCATCAATTATTATACAGGTAGGGCATTGATACGCATCAATTATTATACAGGTAGGACATTGATACGCGTCAATCATACAGGTAGGACATTGATAAACATCAATCATATACAGATAGGACATTGAAACACATCAATTTTATACAGGTAGGAGATTGATACACATCAATCATTATACAGATAGGACATTGATACGCATCAATTATTATACAGGTAGGACATTGATACGCATCAATTATTATACAGGTAGGGCATTGATACGCATCAATTATTATACAGGTAGGGCATTGATAAACATCAATTATTATACAGGTAGGACATTGATACACATCAATTATTATACAGGTAGGACATTGATACGCATCAATTATTATACAGGTAGGACATTGATACACATCAACTATTATACAGGTATGGCATTGATACGCATCAATTATTATACAGGTAGGACATTGATACGCATCAATTATTATACAGGTAGGACATTGATACGCATCAATTATTATACAGGTAGGACATTGATACACATCAATTATTATACAGGTAGGACATTGATACGCATCAATCAAACAGGTAGGACATGGATACGCATCAATTATTATACAGGTAGGACATTGATACGCAGCAATTATTATACAGGTAGGACATTGATACGCAGCAATTATTATACAGAGAGGACATTGATATGCATCAATCATACAGGTAGGACATTGAGACGCATCAATTATTATACAGGTAGGACATTGATACGCATCAATTATTATACAGGTAGGGCATTGATACGCATCAATCATACAGGTAGGACATTGATACGCATCAATTATTATACAGATAGGACATTGATACGCATCAATTATACAGGTAGGACATTGATACATATCAATTATTATACAGAGAGGACATTGATACGCGTCAATTATATACAGGTAGCTACTTAATGTATTCAAGTGGTGACATTGTAGCATCTATTCCCATGGCGATAGCTATAAAACATATAGCCATCTATTCCCATATCTATAAAACATATAGCCTTCTATTCCCATAATTATAAACATATAACCATCTATTCCCATAACTATAAAAGATATAGCCATCTATTCCCATAACTATAAAACATATAACCATCTATTCCCATAACAATAAAACAAATAGCCATCTATTCCCATAACTATAAAACAAATAGTCATCTATTCCCATAACTATAAAACATATAGCCATCTATTCCCATAACTATAAAACATATAGTCATCTATTCCCATGACTATAAAACAAATAGTCATCTATTCCCATGACTATAAAACAAATAGTCATCTATTCCCATGACTATAAAACAAATAGCCATCTGTTCCCATTGCTATAAAACATATAGCCATCTATTCCCATAACTATAAAACATATAGCCATCTATTTCCATAACTATAAAACATATAGCCATCTATTCACATAACAATAAAACAAATAGTCATCTATTCCCATGACTATAAAACAAATAGCCATCTATTCCCGTGACTATAAAACAAATAGCCATCTATTCCCATGACTATAAAACAAATAGCCATCTATTCCCGTGACTATAAAACAAATAGCCATCTATTCCCATGGCCATAGCTATAAAAATAGGCATCTATCTTATCTCCATGGCTATAGCTATAAAACATATAGCCATCTATTCCCATATCTATAAAACAGTATTCCTAGTTAAATGGCATGAAAAAAAATCAATGAGGTTTTTTTTTAAATCCACCCTTGAAAACTGAGACAGGAATTTAAAGGTAAATAAAAAAAAAAACCACCATGGAAAAAAGCCAAAGAAAGGTAATAGTATTATTAAACTTTCAGGGTTCACGCCAGGTCAAGAAAATAAACGCCGAGGGTCACTTCCTGTCTAAAGAGTTCACGGCCGTGTAACGTCGAGGGCCGACTGGTTTTCTTATCTGCGCTGTACGCCACGAGTCTTTGATCTCGTCTGCGCCTCAACAGACCTGCATAATCAACATTCTTTCACGAGGAGCCGTTTATCAGC
>MUZC01004427.1:204140-214903 GCA_002072015.1 Radix auricularia | reverse complement strand
AGGGGCCAGGGGGGCAGGGCACTTGCGACACTGGCTGGCGATAGTGGTACACGGTACCCCAGGTAGGAGTGAGTCTCAAATCCTAAAGTGGGGCGGGGTCGTATGGTCAATGACAGCCGTATTAAAACGACACGTTGGATGAGCATAAATCATCGTTTAGCTTAGCCTTGTCATTGACAGAATGGCTCCCTGTGACAGGACATGTCCACAATTGTAGAGGTAACAAGGGGTAACAAGAGGTAACAAGGGGTATCAAGAGGTAACAAGGGGTAACAAGGGGTAGCAAGAGGTAACAAGGGGTATCAAGAGGTAACAAGAGGTAACAAGGGATAACAAGACGTAACAAGAGGTAACAAGGGGTAACAAGAGGTAACAAGGGGTATCAAGAGGTAACAAGAGGTAACAGTGGTAACAAGAGGTAACAAGGGGTAACAAGGGGTATCAAGAGGTAACAAGGGGTAACAAGGGGTATCAAGAGGTAACAAGAGGTAACAAGAGGTAACAAGAGGTATCAAGAGGTAACAAGAGGTAACAAGAGGTAACAAGAGGTAACAAGAGGTATCAAGAGGTAACAAGAGGTAACAAGGGGTATCAAGAGGTAACAAGAGGTAAAAGTGGTAACAAGGGGTAACAAGAGGTAACAAGGGTTATCAAGAGGTAACAAGAGGTAACAAGGGGTAACAAGAGGTAACAAGAGGTAACAAGGGGTAACAAGGGGTATCAAGAGGTAACAAGAGGTAACAAGAGGTAACAAGAGGTATCAAGAGGTAACAAGAGGTAACAAGATGTAACAAGAGGTAACAAGAGGTATCAAGAGGTAACAAGAGGTATCAAGAGGTAACAAGGGGTAACAAGGGGTATCAAGAGGTGACAAGGGGTAACAAGAGGTAACAAGAGGTAACAAAAGGTAACAAGGGGTAACAAGAGGTAACAAGAGGTAACAAGAGGTAACAAGAGGTTTCAAGAGGTAACAATGGGTAACTAGGGGTAACAAGGGGTAACAAGGGGTTACAAGGGGTAACAAGGGGTAACAAGGGGTAACAAGAGGTAACAAGGGGTATCAAGAGGTAACAAGAGGTAACAAGGGTTAACAAGAGATATCAAGAGGTAACAAGAGTACACATGTTTAATTAAAAGAGAAGAGTGATCTCAAACTGAGAAATTAACTGGGACGACTTACATTCAGGTGACCTAGTTTGATCGAAATACTTTCAAATGACCTAGTTTGATCGAAATACTTTCAGATGACCTAGTTTGATCGAAATACTTTCAGGTGACCTAGTTTGATCGAAATACTTTCAGGTGACCCAGTTTGATCGAAATTCTTTCAGGTGACCTAGTTTGATCGAAATACTTTCAGGTGACCTAGTTTGATCGAAATACTTTCTGTAAGAGACGAGCTTAGGCACACGAGATATTGTCAACAAATGCTCCAATGTTGTACACATTCACAATTTCACATTTTAATCATGAAAATATTTACGGACAAAACAAACGAATCATGTGATGTAAAATAATTTTTGCATTTTCGAATTTAAAAAATATTAAAATTTTTGTAATTATTGATCTTAAAAATATTAATTATTTTTTTTTTGCCACGGGGGATTGTGCCCTATTGCCAAAGATGGCGATTAAGATTAATTAACTCATTACATGGACGTAAAACGAGACAGTAGTACTGAACTGTCCTAACAACCCATTCATTGACCCAGACAGTAGTACCGAACTGTCCTACCAACCCCTTCATTCAACGAGACAGTAGTACCGAACTGTCCTACCAACCCCTTCATTCAACGAGACAGTAGTACTGAACTGTCCTACCAACCCATTCGTTCAATGAGACAGTAGTACTGAACTGTCCTACCAACCCATTCATTCAATGAGACAGTAGTACTGAACTGTCCTACCAACCCATTCATTCAGCCAGACAGAAGTACCGAACTGTCCTACCAATCCATTCATTGAACCAGACCGTAGTACTGAACTGTCCTACCAACCCATTCATTCATCCAGACAGTGGTACTGAAATGTCCTACCAACCCATTCTTTCATCCAGACAGTAGTACTGAACTGTCCTACCAACCCATTCGTTCAATGAGACCGCAGTACTGAACTGTCCTGCCAACACATTCATTGACCCAGACAGTAGTACTGAACTGTCCTACCAACCCATTCGTTCAATGAGACAGTAGTACTGAACTGTCCTACCAACCCATTCATTCAACCAGACAGTAGTACTGAACTGTCCTACCAACCCATTCATTCAACCAGACAGTAGTACTGAACTGTCCTACCAACCCATTCGTTCAACGAGACAGTAGTACTGAACTGTCCTACCAACCCATTCATTGACCCAGACAGTAGTACTGAACTGTCCTACCAACCCATTCATTTACCCAGAGAGTAGTACTGAACTGTCCTAACAAACCCATTCATTGACCCAGACAAAAGTACTGAACTGTCCTACCAACCCATTCATTGACCCAGACAGTAGTACTGAACTGCCCTACCTACCAATTCATTGACACAGACAGTAGTACTGAACTGTCCTACCAACCCATTCGTTCAACCAGACAGTAGTACTGAACTGCCCTACCAACCCATTCGTTCAATGAGACAGTAGTACTGAACTGTCCTACCAACCCATTCATTCAACCAGACAGTAGTACTGAACTGTCCTACCAACTCATTCATTCAACCAGACAAAAGTACTGAACTGTCCTACCAACCCATTCGTTCAACCAGACAGTAGTACTGAACTGTCCTACCAACCCATTCGTTCAACCAGACAGTAGTACTGAGCTGCCCTACCAACCCTTTCATTGACCCAGACAGTAGTACTGAACTGTCCTACCAACCCATTTGTTCAACCAGACAGTAGTACTGAACTGCCCTACCAACCCATTCATTGACCCAGACAGTAGTACTGAACTGTCCTACCAACCCATTCGTTCAACGACAGAGAGCTGAAATAACTCTCTGAGACTACGTCCTAAATGACAGAGAGCTGAGATAACTCTCTGAGACTACGTCCTAGATGATAGAGAGCTGAAATAACTCTCTGAGACTACGTCCTAAATGACAGAGAGCTGAAATAACTCTCTGAGACTACGTCCTAAATGACAGAGAGCTGAAATAACTCTCTGAGACTACGTCCTAGACGACAGAGAGCTGAAATAACTCTCTGAGACTACGTCCTAGATGATAGAGAGCTGAAATAACTCTCTGAGACTACGTCCTAGATGATAGAGAGCTGAAATAACTCTCTCAGACTACGTCCTAAATGACAGAGAGCTGAAATAACTCTCTCAGACTACGTCCTATGATAGAGAGCCGCTAGAGTTTAAAGGATTCCGTTACCATGTTCCGTAGATGGTAAGAAAATACATGAAAGGTAGACAAGTTATTTTCGTCTCTAACGTAGTAGCCATTGAGTACAAAACACTCGATCAAAGCCTCGTGTCCAGCTCAGGGCAGAAACTGCTCCACGCGCCCCAGTTGGTCACAGCAGATTACAGCCCCCCACCCCACCCCACCTTGCCCCTGATTTCATACCGTTATTCACGACCTTGTCAGATGTAGGTCTACCTCCCCTTACGATCCCTTCCACCCCACCCCCCCGTCCCTGCCGTTACCGGACAGACCACCACCCAACAAGACACCGCCCGTATCTCGTGATCATCCACCGCCATCTCTCCACCCCCTCTCCTAACCCCAGTGGCCCTGGCTACCAGTCATAACTGTGAGATAGACTCACTTCCTAACCCCGTGTTCAGAGTAAAACACCCCGTCTCTTTCACTCTGCTCCTATCGGCCGTTCTCTACACAACTAAGTCATTCTCTTGGTAACAAAGTCAATCTGTGAAACTGATCTGTTATATCTATGATTTGATGAGTTGTAAGACAAGAGTTACTATTAATTACTTTAGTTATAACTAAACTGTTAGAAATGTACAATAAAATATTTAAACTTCCAACTTCTTAGCTCCCCGAATGTTTCAAGCTGTCTCAGCTAATAGCTAATGGCTAATCTGTTTAGGACTTGAAGATAATTCGTTATTTATTGATAGTAGAAGCTGTCGAATACATTGATCAATTAAATAAATAGATTTATACCTTAAGAAACTCAATGACATTAGAAACGCCGCTGAGTCAAGAATTAACAAATTTCGGACGCTTTACGCCATGTTTTGTTCATGCCCAGTGTGGTATATACTATATTATATACAGATTAAGGGTATAATAATAATATACTATATTATATACAGTGTAAGGGGTATAATAATAATATACTATATTATATACAGTGTAAGGGGTATAATAATAATATACTATATTATATACAGTGTAAGGGTATAATAATAATATACTATATTATATACAGTGTAAGGGTATAATAATGACATACTATATTATATACAGTGTAAGGGGTATAATAATAATATACTATATTATATACAGTGTAAGGGTATAATAATGACATACTATATTATATACAGTGTAAGTGGTATAATAAAAATATACTATATTATATACAGTGTAAGGGTATAATAAAAAATATATTATAAGGCTTATAACATGTAGTAAAAGATGAAAATGTAGTAACTACATAGTAAAGGGTGTATAGCATAGTAAAAGGTTTATATTTTGGTAAAATGTGTGCATTATAGTACAAGGTGCATAATAAAGTAAAAGGGGTATAATAAAGTTAGTTAGTTAGTTGGTTATTTCCTCTCGGGCCGAAGACGGCACATAGGGCAGAGGTCATGGATTTCCATTTGCGACGATCCGTTGCTAATTGTATCAAGTCCTGGTTATTTCTTAGACCCAAAGTAAGAGGGGTATAATAAAGTAAAAGTTTTATAATAAAGTAAAAGGGGTATAATGAAGTAAGAGGGGTATGATAAAATAAAAGGTGTATAATAAAGTAAAAGGGGTATCATAAAGTTAAAAGGGTATAATGAAGTAAGGGTGTATAATAAAGTAAAATGGGTATAATAAAGTAGAAGGTGTATAATAAAGTAAAAGGTGTATAATAAAGTAGAAAGTGTATAACAAAGTAGAAAGTGTATAATAAAGTAAAAGGTGTATAATAAAGTAGAAAGTATATAATAAAATAGAAGGTGTATGATAAAGTAAAAGGTGTATAATAGAGCAGGTGTATATAAAATAGGTGTAACGTATAAGAACAATAAACATTTAACTTCAATAGCCACCACCAAATAGGGATACAGTAAATAGTGGGAAAGAAACTTCACTCAAATAGCGACGTATGAAACAACAGCAGCTAGCGGATCTACCCGTGTGGGGTCAGGGGTCAAAGGTCAAAACATCGGAAGGAAACTGATCTCAGAATTATAAAGTTATCTGTTACAGAAGTGTCTTTCTTTGAACATGTGCTTAGTACCGCCATCTTGTAGGTGCTGCTACCGGAACCCCCCNCCCCCCCCCCCCACCACCGCAACCCCCCACTTCCCCTCTTGAGCGTGCTTCAGATCTCAGTCGCCTGCTGGGATAGAATGAAAACCTGGTTTACCACTTTTGACTTACCGAGGTCACAGATCACCACCCTACCCCACCATCGCCGCCCCTGTCGCTACCTAGCGCCCACAGATTTCATGTTAACCTTTTTTTTCCCCTAAACACAAAGTTTGCTAAATTTTGTTCCTCCGTCAATTTCACTGTGTCGACTTTCACTCTTTATATCTTCATTAAAGTCAAATAAAAATCATCTGTGTAATTCAGTTAAATGAATTAATAAAATAACTTACAACAAATACATTAAAAAAAATTAATAAATGAGAAGTCCAAGTCTAAAATATCCCATTGATAAGTCAGGAAGTAAGGGAGAGAATAGTTCAATGAAAACACCCAGTTAGCTTGTGATGATGTGTTTAGCTGCACGCTTGAATTAGGAGATAGATTGACTTTCTGACTTAAGAGATAGATTGACTTTCTGACTTAGGAGATAGATTGACTTTCTGACTTTAGAGATAGATTGACTTTCTGACTTAGGAGATAGATTGACTCACTGACTTAGGAGATAGATTGAGTTTCTGACTTAGGAGATAGATTGACTCAATGACTTAGGAGATAGATTGACTTTCTGACTTAGGAGATAGATTGACTTTCTGACTTAGGAGATAGATTGACTCAATGACTCAGGAGATAGATTGACTTTCTGACTTAAGAGATAGATTGACTTTCTGACTTAGGAGATATATTGACTCACTGACTTAGGAGATAGATTGACTTTCTGACTTAAGAGATAGATTGACTTTCTGACTTAAGAGATAGATTGACTTTCTGACTTAAGAGATAGATTGACTTTCTGACTTAAGAGATAGAGTGACTTTCTGACTTAAGAGATAGATTGACTTTCTGACTTAGGAGATAGATTGACTTTCTGACTTAGGAGATAGATTGACTCAATGACTTAGGAGATAGATTGACTTTCTGACTTAAGAGATAGATTGACTTTCTGACTTAGGAGATATATTGACTCACTGACTTAGGAGACAGATTGACTTTCTGACTTAAGAGATAGATAGACTTTCTGACTTAGGAGATAGATTGACTTTCTGACTTAGGAGATAGATTGACTCACTGACTTCGGAGATAGATTGACTCACTGACTTAAGAGATAGATTGACTCAGTGACTTAGGAGATAGATTGACTCAATGACTTAGGAGATAGATTGACTAAATGACTTAGGAGATAGATTGACTCTCTGACTTAGGAGATATATTGACTCACTGACTTAGGAGATAGATTGACTCACTGACTTAAGAGATAGATTGACTCACCGTCTTAGGAGATAGATTGACTCACCAATATGCACTAAAGACAAATGCCATTCATACAACGGAAAGTTCAAGTCGAATGAGGAAAATACCGAAAAGAGATTCTGCAGGAAACACGGAGCATCCCTGGAGTTAAACAGAGCAATGCGGGGAGGGGGTGCGCACCGCACCAGTTGAACCCCAAATGTAAAGTTCTGTAGATATAATATTCAACCAAAGAGCCCAATCAGCGTAAATTATTAACAAAAATTATTACAGAGATCGAATAATAAAGATGTTGATTTTAAAGATCCCATATTGAACATGATATAAATGAGGTGAAGCGAAAAAAATAAGATATCTTGAGGTCAAAATTTCTGATCTATTTATTTTGATGAAACTGTGTAAACTGTTGTACGGTAGAATTATCACATTATCTGGAGTCTGGCCTTCAAATGTACACTTTCAAATCTCCACACACCTGGCCGCACACCCGACCACACATCTGACAACACATCTGACCACAAACCTGACCATACACATGACCACACATCTGACCACACATCTGACAACACATCTGACCACACACCTGACCACATATCTGACCTAACACCTGACGACACATCTGACCACACATCTGACAACACATCTGGCCACACATCTGACTACACACACGACCACACACCTGACCATACAGATGACCACACATCTGACCACACATCTGACAACACATCTGGCCACATACCTGACCGCACATCTGACCACACACCTGACCACACAACTGACCACACATCTGACCACACAACTGACCACATACCTGACCACACATCTGACCACACACCTGACCACACACCTGACCACACATCTGACCACACATCTGACCACACATCTGACCACACATCTGACAACACATCTGGCCACATACCTGACCGCACATCTGACCACACACCTGACAACAACACATCTGGCCACACACCTGACAACAACACATCTGGCCACACACCTGACCACACATCTGACCACACATCTGACCACATACCTGACCACACACCTGACCACACACCTGACCACACACCTGACCACACACCTGACCACACATCTGACCACACACCTGACAACAACACATCTGACCACACATCTGACCACACACCTGACCACACACCTGACCAGCATTGTAAAATGTCAATTTTAACATGGAACACAATATGCCATACAACTGATAATTAAATCATAAATATATTTTTTTATTGTCAGCAAAGTTAAAAAAATCGTCACAAATTGTAAATTTTCTAATGATGTTTTAATCTTATCGCTTCTGTCTATTAGAGATCCTATTTCATCTTAGGCGATAAATGATTGTACCGAGTAAATGGCTATAAAAGGAACACTTCTTAGCCACTAGTCTCTTCTTGAGGCGGCCAAGGTTCCCCCTGCCATGATGACGTGCTCCAAGGGGAGGTAAGCACAGAATGTTTGCACACGTTTGGCGTCAACACCAGGAGTGACGTCACCATATGATTCTAAGGAGGTGCTATGAAAACAAACTGACAGAGCAGACGAGAAGTTTGCTGGAGGTACAGAGACCTGTGGCAGATGACATTTGTTGTGGGTCGCCTCCTGTAGGTCGGTGTCTGACAGGTCAGGACAGCATCTTTAGGTCGGTGTCTGGTAGGACAGCATCTTTAGGTCGGTGTGTGGCAGGTCAGGACAGCATCTTTAGGTCGGTGTCTTGTAGGACAGCATCTTTAGGTCGGTGTCTGGTAGGTCAGGACAGAATCTTTAGGTCGGTATGTGGCAGGTCAGGACAGCATCTTTACGTCGGTGTCTGGTAGGACAGCATCTTTAGGTCGGTGTCTGGTAGGACAGCATCTTTAGGTCGGTGTGTGGCAGGTCAGGACAGCATCTTTAGGTCGATGTCTGGTAGGTCAGGACAGCATCATTAGGTCGGTGTCTAGTAGGACAGCATCTTTAGGTCGGTGTGTGGTAGGACAGCATCTTTAGGTCGGTGTCTGGTAGCACAGCATCTTTAGGTTGGTGTCTGGTAGGTCAGGACAGAATCTTTAGGTCGGTGTCTGGTAGGTCAGCATCTTTAGGTCGGTGTCTGGTAGGTCAGCACAGCATCTTTAGGTCGGTGTCTGGTAGGACAGGACAGCATCTTTAAGTCGGTGTCTGGTATGTCAGGACAGCATCTTTAGGTCAGTGTCTGGTAGGACAGCATCTTTAGGTCAGTGTCTGGTAGGACAGGACAGCATCTTTAGGTCGGTGTCTGGTAGGTCAGCATCTTTAGGTCGGTGTCTGGTAGGTCAGCATCTTTAGGTCGGTGTCTGGTAGGTCAGCACAGCATCTTTAGGTCGGTGTCTGGTAGGTCAGGACAGCGTCTTTAGGTCGGTGTCTGGTAGGAAAGGACAGCATCTTTAAGTCGGTGTCTGGTATGTCAGGACAGCATCTTTAGGTCGGTGTCTGGTAGGACAGCATCTTTAGGTCGGTGTCTGGTAGGACAGGACAGCATCTTTAGGTCGGTGTCTGGTAGGACAGGACAGCATCTTTAGGTCGGTGTCTGGTAGGTCACCATCTTTAGGTCGGTGTCTGGTAGGAAGCATCTTTAGGTCGGTGTCTGGTAGGACAGCATCTTTAGGTCGGTGTGTGGTAGGACAGCATCTTTAGGTCGGTGTCTGGTAGGACAGCATCTTTAGGTTGGTGTCTAGTAGGTCAGGACAGAATCTTTAGGTCGGTGTCTGGTAGGTCAGCACAGCATCTTTAGGTTGGTGTCTGGTAGGTCAGGACAGCATCTTTAGGTCGGTGTCTGGTAGGACAGGACAGCATCTTTAAGTCGATGTCTGGTATGTCAGCATCTTTAGGTCGGTGTCTGGTAGGACAGGACAGCATCTTTAGGTCGGTGTCTGGTAGGTCAGCATCTTTAGGTCGGTGTCTGGTAGGACAGCATCTTTAGGTCGGTGTCTGGTAGGTCAGGACAGAATCTTTAGGTCGGTATCTGGTAGGTCACGATCTTTAGGTCGGTATCTGGTAGGTCACCATCTTTAGGTCGGTGTCTGGTAGGACAGCATCTTTAGGTCGGTGTGTGGTAGGACAGCATCTTTAGGTCGGTGTCTGGTAGGACAGCATCTTTAGGTCGGTGTCTAGTAGGTCAGGACAGAATCTTTAGGTCGGTGTCTGGTAGGTCAGCACAGCATCTTTAGGTCGGTGTCTGGTAGGTCAGGACAGCATCTTTAGGTCGGTGTCTGGTAGGACAGGACAGCATCTTTAAGTCGGTGTCTGGTATGTCAGCATCTTTAAGTCGGTGTCTGGTAGGACAGGACAGCATCTTTAGGTCGGTGTCTGGTAGGTCAGCATCTTTAGGTCGGTGTCTGGTAGGCCAGCATCTTTAGGTCGGTGTCTGGTAGGACAGCATCTTTAGGTCGGTGTCTGGTAGGTCAGGACAGAATCTTTAGGTCGGTGTCTGGTAGGTCACCATCTTTAGGTCGGTGTCTGGTAGGACAGCATCTTTAGGTCGTTGTCTGGTAGGACAGCATCTTTAGGTCGGTGTCTGGTAGGACAGCATCTTTAGGTCGGTGTCTGGTAGGACAGCATCTTTAGGTCGGTGTCTGGTATGTCAGGACAGCATCTTTAGGTCGGTGTCTGGTAGGTCAGAACAGCATCTTTATGTCGGTGTCTGATAGGTCAGGACAGCATCTTTAGGTCGGTGTCTGGTAGGTCAGGACAGCATCTTTAGGTCGGTGTGTGGTAGGACAGCATCTTTAGGTCGGTGTCTGGTAGGACAGCATCTTAAGGTCGGTGTCTGGTAGGACAGCATTTCTAAAACGTGTGCGGCAATTTTCATACAATTTTTTCATGATTTCATGGGGATGACCCGAGCAAATAAGACCCCGTATCTCGCTAACACCACCACAACAACTAACAATATATATATATATTAGGTCGGTGTGTGGTAGGACAGCATCTTTAGGTCGGTGTCTGGTAGG
>MUZC01004427.1:189665-203947 GCA_002072015.1 Radix auricularia | reverse complement strand
ATATATATATATATATATATATATATAAAAGAAAAATGTAAAAATATACAATTAAATAAATCCATTAACAAAATTAAATATTACAACAAAAAAATAAGTTACCGATAAGTAAATTATTGAACTAAGAAAATTAAAAATGAATTGAATTGTAATTCTTAAAGTAATAAATCTATTTGTGTATATAGAACCTTTTAGTTAACTGAACTTATTCGGGAATAAAGCCGCAAATCATCTGGGGAAAAAAGAAGTCTAACTTGATAGATGATATTTATAGCACTCATGCCTTGACAATCATATACAGCTCATCTTCTATAGCACACATGCCTTAACAATCATATACAACTCATCGTCTATAGCACACATGCCTTGACAATCATATACAGCTCATCTTATATAGCACACATGCCTTGACAATCATATACAGCTCATCGTCTATAGCACACATGCCTTAACAATCATATACAGCTCATCTTCTATAGCACACATGCCTTGACAATCATATACAGCTCATCTTCTATAGCACACATGCCTTAACAATCATATACAGCTTAGCTTCTATAGCACACATGCCTTGACAATCATATACAGCTCATCTTCTATAGCACACATGCCTTGACAATCATATACAGCTCATCTTCTATAGCACACATGCCTTGACAATCATAGAGAGCTCATCTTCTATAGCACACATGCCTTGACAATCATAGAGAGCTCAACTCTCCTTATGTCTGGTGTATTTTATTGTGTCCCGCGTAGTAAAAATAAATAATTTTAGTTGGACCATTTCAGTGAGTTTGAATAGCTAGTCAGTCAAACAATAATAATGTAGTTGAAGCATGAACAAAAAAATACAGTACTAGAGACACTCGCATTACTTGGATGAAACAAATACAAATCGAGTTTAAGGCAATTCATCTCTGTGAAACTTTTGATGTCCAGACCAGAGACGTGGAAATATAGTTGTGGAACAATCATTAACTCAAGGATACTTTTATTAGGGGGATTATGTTAGGAAAAACAATAACGCATCATGTTAACTTTGAAATTAAATCATTATTATTACATCGGAAGAAATTTTTATGTCAAGCTGCAAAGCTGAATCACGCCGCGCAGCAGTTTCGAATTACCGAGCAGAAAATGTTATAAAATATTGCTCCAAATATTGTTTGTTTGTTTTTATTTATTACTTTTATTTTTTTTATTAATTTTGCTTTACACACCGACTAACGAACAAGAAGGGAACATTGATCGAAAGTACAACCAATTGCATGAATATATGTGATCTTTTCGGCAAGAGTAACATTAGTTTGAATATTTTAAAAATTACATCAACTTTGACCGTTAAATATTGTTTTATCATTATTATTTCTGATGACAGACATTATTGAAAGAACAATAAAATGGCCATAGAGAATGCATACGGCTCAGGGGCCAAACTTTCTGACCACTTGATTTAATAAACGGTCAGTTCCTCTGGTCGTCTGAAACTGACCCTTCAAGCTTAAGCTGATTTATAATGTCTGTCTGACATTAGTTAACCATCTTTAGTAGCAACCCCCGCCGGCTTATGAACTCTAAACCTCAGTACAAACCAGCGGCGGATCTCTGGGAGGGGGCAGCACGTGGGGACTCTCTTCCCATCAGTCGTTAGGGTACGCCTCTTAGGGTAATTGGAAAATGTCTTAATAAGACAGGGGAATCTCAAGACAATGGTTCATGTAAGACCTTATACGACGCATTTGATCCATGCCCACGGCTAACAATAGATGGCACCCACGGTTACTGAAGTCTAGAACCGCCACTGCTACCCAGGCAAGCCGTTTGAGCGGTGGACGGTAAGGCTAAAGAATGCAGACTTGACAAATACCTGGCGTATACCGAAGGTAAGAAATCCCGCCAAATTCACCAGCAGACGTGTAAACAGCGTAGCTCGTGTATACAAAATGTCGCCACTTCTTGAGAGAACCACAAGTTTTAGCTCTTTGACTTTTCCTTACATAGGTTGACGGGGATTCTCAGTGTGGTAAAGTCTACCCCAGACGTTAAAGCCAATACTGAGAACCCAGAAAAATGTCAACTACTAAGAGTAACATAGAAAAAGAAACATATAAATTCAAAATACTTCATTCATGGAAAAGAACTAACCCAAACTAAAGATGCAAAATACTTAGGAGTCATAATAAATGAGAAACTATCTTGGAATCCCCATGTCTATGAAGTTATTAAATAATCAAACAAAACCTTAGGCTTTATAAAAAGAAACTTTTACAAATGTAACAAAGATATAAAACTAAAATGCTACCTCATCCTGGTGAGACCTATACTAGAATATGCATCTTCTATATGGCATCCATCCACCAAAGAAAATATTGATAAATTAGAACAAATCCAAAAAAGAGCTGCCAGATTCATTACTGGAGAATATTCAAAACTGACAAGAGTAACACCATTAGTTAAATCATTAAACCTTGAAACACTAGAGGATAGAAGAACCAAGAGTAAATTAGTAATTATACATAAGGCAATTAATTCTAATTTAGAAATACAACTCAAAGATAACTTAATACAACCCTCAAATAGACATAAAGATAAAAACACCTTTCTTATTCCATATGCAAGAACAAACACATACAAGTTTTCTTTCTTTCCGTCCGGTATTCGGGGGTGGAATGGGTTGCCTGAAGAAACCAGGAAAGCCAACGCTTTATCATCTTTTAAAACTCTAGTAAGAATATAGGACTTAACACAAACCATAGAAATACGTAGGACGCAATAATCTTCTGTACAGAAGGAGCGTCTGTAACATATAAGATAAGATAAGATAAGATGTCCGTCAGATTATGTAGAAAGAAAGAAATATAAACACATTTATGTCATAAAAATCTTGCTCTATAATTCATCAATTTATTCCAGACTTGAGGAGTCCACTGGCAATACCTAATGTTAATTTTGGCGGGAAAATGAGTTACTGACACTTTCTGGTTTAAATGGTAAAAGTCAAAAGTATTCTTTTGGATCTGTCATACCTAACTATTAAATATTCTGTATTTATTGTTAAAAATATGAAGTACTTTCAAAATCTGTGAAGTCGCCTAAACATAAAAATATGACCTACTTTCAAAATCTGTCAAGTCGCCTAAACATAAAAATATGACTAAAAATATGACCTACTTTCAAAATCTGTCAAGTCGCCTAAACATAAAAATATGACCTACTTTCAAAATCTGTCAAGTCGCCTAAACTTAAAAATATGACCTACTTTCAAAATCTGTCAAGTCGCCTAAACATAAAAATATGACCTACTTTCAAAATCTGTCAAGTCACCTAAACATAAAAATATGACCTACTTTCAAACTCTGTCAAGTAACCTAAACATAAAAATATGACCTACTTTCAAAATCTGCTAAGTCGCTTAAACATATTTTTTAGCGCCCTTTTCTCAAATAGTCTAGAAACTGATTTAGTAGGTTTTGTAAGTTGAACATTTAAATTGAATAAATATTCGATTATTTACTCATATATCTACCCTACCGCCATCAATGTCTTCTCTTAAATAAGGAATCTCAATTCGCTAATATGTGTGTGTGTGTGTGTGTGCGTGCGTGCGTGCGTGCGTGCGTGCGTGCGTGTGTGCGTGTGTGCGTGTGTGTGTGTGTGTGTGTGTGTGTGTGTGTGTGTGTTAGTGTTAGGGCTGCGGATATTAACGACTTTCTTGTTTAATCATTTAATTAATCGATCCATCCCTTACAAATTATTGGAAGTCAAAAAAAAATTTTTAAATAAAAATTTCAGTCGATAAGTAATAACAAATTTCCTGACGATTACACAAACATTTTAGCTTTAAACTATTGAATAACGGCATTGTTCACAATGTTGATAAGTTTGCCTATCATGGTTCTTACACTTCGCCTACTTATCAAACCAAATGAAAAGCATATTAAGCTGATGGCAGTAATGGAGTCTGACTCAGAGACAGAAAATGACGACAGCTGTTCTGTTCCCCGTTACAAAATGGAGGTGAAATTTCCTGAAAACATTAACCCTCTACAATGGTGGAAACTTAATGAACACCGATATCTGATAATGTCATCCCTTTCAACTACCGTTTTGTGCATACCAGTTACCTCATCTCCATGTGAATAATTGTTCAGCTCTGCTGGTTATATTGTCTATTAGACCCATCCATCACTTGAACCAAATAATGTTAACACACTTGTCTGCAAACAGAGACTGCAATCAGGCTTTTAGATCAGTCGATGAGTAACATGCAAACAATATAGGCTATGAGTGAGCTTGACAACACGTCACAAAACAGCGAACGTTTCGGAACACAAGCAAAAAGTACAAACCAAATGACACGAATATAAATAATTGAAAACTTATATGTGATAAAGCCCAGAGCCGAAGAGAACTACATTATAGTTCATCAATGAGTAAAATATTAATTTAACACTCACTTCTGAACTAAAAGAACATTCTTCTTTCTTTAAAAAAGTATTTTACTATTTTGCTGTGAATGTAAAATTCAATTAAAAAAAAAAAAGAAGCATTGACTACACGTTATAATTATAACTGCGAAGTGTTAACTTTTTTAAATTACCGCTCCTACATATAATGAAAAAACATCAATATATGTTTTAGACACTTTGAGCCTCTTTGGTTGTTTCTTATCTCGTATTTCCAACGCACCGTGAGTACCGCAGCCCCTCCCACCCCTCCCCCGCCTCCACGTGCACGCCAGTTACTGCCCTTATGTTGATCTCCTGGCCATGAAAATAAATTCTGAATGACTCCAGCAGGCCAGGCCGCCAGGGGCGCTAGAAATTATCCGCAGACCGGAAGTGAGTGAACTTTAGACCTCAACGGAATGACCGGAAGCGACTTGTCTAAAATAGCTTTTTTTTGTGTTAATGGAAAATCTGGGATCGAAAAGACCATTTACAACGACGTCTTCTCCAAATGGCTGGAAACATTTTTTTATTGCGAAATGGAAATGTTTTGTGTTTTACGATGGATTAGATAGATATGAAAACTAATCCATGCTAAGCCGCTTAATTTTCACGTGTTTGTTATTGAGTATGATTGTATATATTATTCTATGTTATAATAATTTGAGGATGTTTAATGGCAATAACAGAAACGAGTAGTTCCTTTTGAATAGTTAAACTTTTAGGACTATAGTTCTCTATTGAAATCCACTTTGAAAAGCTGCCTTGATACCAAAAAAAAAAAAAAAAAAAAAAAAAAAGAGTGTGTAGTGTGTTCAGCTTAACATTAAAAGAGAAAGAGAAACTAGAATATCCAGAATGGAGGTCCAAGATATGTGTACAAGAAATTTCCTGAATTAAATCCATATTTTGTTACAGCTAAAGCAAAATTTGAAAAATACCGAGCAACAAATAGGATGATTTTAAAGACATGATCCAACGCTGCACGGGATAACTGTTGGTCAAACGTGACCTCTGACCTCTTCTACGCTAGGTCCAAGATTTTATGAGGTCTTCTTTTCGTCACGCCCAGCTGTCAGTGAGTTCTGTCTGACAAAAGGATCTCACCTCATGTGTGGAAGCCCCGTAGTCAGTGAGTTATGTCTGACAAAAGGTTCTCACCTCGTGTGTGGAAGCCCAGTAGTCAGTGGGTTCTGTCTGACTAAAGGTTCTCACCTCGTGTGTGGAAGCCCCGTAGCATTATTTGTAATTCTTGTTTCCATCGAGGTGGCGGGTGGTCCATTGTCAGAGATTGACGTGACAATCACACTAGAGACTGCGGTCAAAACACGCCCACATGTCCAGCGTTATCCGCTAAGTACCAAATGGAGGCTCCGGGCTATTGGCTTCCCTTCGTGGACCATTGAATGGACGTCATCTTAACGCAAATTATGGAGAGGGGAGGGAGCTATTGAATAAAATGTTTTACTGTCAGGTACTACCACAGGCCTGGGAGGGGAGGGAGGTATTGAATAACATGTTTTACTGTCAGGGTACTACCACAGGCCTGGGAGGGGAGGGAGGTATTGAATAACATGTTTTACTGTCAGGTACTACCACAGGCCTGGGAGGGGAGGGAGCTATTGAATAACATGTTATTCTGTTATGTTACTACCACATGCCTGGGAGGGGAGGGAGGTATTGAATAACATGTTTTAATGTTATGGTTACCACATGTCTGGGAGGGGATGGAGGTATTGAACAACATGTTTTAATGTTATGGTGCTACCACAGGCCTGGGAGGGGAGGGAGATATTGACTAACATGTTTTACTGTTATGGTACTACCACATGCCTGGGAGGGGAGGGAGGTATTGAATAACATGTTTTACTGTTAGGTACTACCACATGCCTGGGAGGGGAGGGAGCTATTAAATAACATGTTATTCTGTTATGTTACTACCACATGCCTGGGAGGGGAGGGAGGGAGGTATTGAATAACATGTTTTACTGTTAGGTATTACCACACGCCTGGGGGGGAGGGAGCTATTGAATAACATGTTTTAATGTTATGGTACTACCACATGCCTGGGAGGGGAGGGAGGTATTGAATAACATGTTTTAATGTTATGGTTCTACCACATGCCTAGGGGGGGAGGGAGGTATTGAATAACACGTTTTAATGTCCAAGTAATGACGTCACTGTAAATTTTACTAGTTTGGTAGTCGACTCTGTCTAATTCCGTGACCAGTCAACCGTTTAATCAATCTAATTCCAAATTAAAAATTGCGACTTGTCAATAAATTTAGGTTGAATACCATTGTCACCTATGTGGCGGATTTACAAGTATTTTAACGATTTAACGGTAACCAAAATTCGGTTGAATCAGAAGATGCGTTTTCTAAAAAGCAAAATTAAATTTTAGCATCAATGTAGCGGGAGTCATCATACTCGATACCACAACATGTTAGGAGTCATCATACTCGATACTACAACTTGTTGGGAGTCATCATACTCGATACTGCAACATGTTGAGAGTCATCATACTCGATACCACAACATGTTGAGAGTCATCATACTCGATACCACAACATGTTGGGAATCATCATACTCGATACTACAACTTGTTGGGAGTCATCATACTCGATACTACAACTTGTTAGGAGTCATAATACTCGATACTACAACTTGTTGGGAGTCATCATACTCGATACTACAACTTGTTGGTAGTCATCATACTCGATACTACAACATGTTGGGAGTCATCATACTCGATACTACAACATGTTGGGAATCATCATACTCGATACCACAACATGTTGGGAGTCATCATACTCGATACTACAACATAATAATAATAATAATAATAAAATGGTAATTTATATAGCGCTGTATCCCAGCAAGGAGCCAGGCTCACAGCGCTTTACATGGAAATAAAAATACATATAACAATAAAAAGAAACATTCTTATCATATTAACTACATAAATGACAATACGCTATACTCAATACATCAGCTACGTTAATCATTTAAAGAAATGTTGTTTTATTAATTTTGAAAATAAATTTTAAAAAGATGTGTTGGGAATCATCATACTCGATACTGCAACATGTTGGGAATCATCATACTCGATACTGCAACATGTTGGGAATCATCATACTCGATACCACAACATGTTGGGAGTCATCATACTCGATACTACAACATGTTGGGAGTCATCATACTCGATACTACAACATGTTGGGAGTCACCATACTCGATACTACAACATGTTGGGAATCATCATACTCGATACTACAACATGTTGGGAATCATCATACTCGTTACCACAGCTTGTTGGTAGTCATCATACTCGATATTGTATTGATGAAGGCATGAGCCGAAACTTTTACTATTATTTGTATTAGTTCATAAATAAGGCTTAAATTTATTGTCTTCTTACAAAAATAGTTTGTGTTATTTTATTTTTTTTTGTGTTATATTAAAAACCTTTATGCAGTCCCATTCTGTATGATACTCGATACCACAACATGTTGGGAGTCATCATATAAGGAGCAGCTCCAAAAATCGACAATATGCTGTTTCCTATCGCTTATAGATAAAGAAAGTTATTGCGTTTTACGCCTATCTATTTAAAAAAAAAAATTATATATATATTTTTCTTTTTATGAGATTGAATATTGAAAGATTATTGAATTTCCTGGTTTCATCAGGTAACTCAATCCTTGCAATTGGATCATAACATTTTGAATGCACGCTGGCCCTATTTTAAGTAATCGATGCTATTGACAACAAACGATATTTTTACACCTGGCATTGGCTGAACTTTGACCCCATTGAATCTACTCATTACTCAGGGTTCTTACAGATCACCTTGCGACAGAGACCCACCAGCACGTCTGCTATTTGATCCATCATCTGAGGGGCCCAAATAAACGGGATGCAAATACTTGGGGTAAGGGAGACCGACTGGGAGTGGAAGGGAGACAATAGACATTCCATTCCTGGAGGGAGGAGTTGTGTCAAGGTCAGAGATTTAAGGTGATGGCGAGGAAATGACGTCATTGGAAAGTTGATGGCGAAACGTGACAACTTCTGGTTGGGGGGGGGGTGTGTACGAGAATAAAAATCAAGTAGAAAAAGGTTGAAGATTTTACACCTTCGTATAAAGGTGGACATAGTGCGTTAGCGTAGAGAAGTGGACGAATTGAGGTAATGTAGGAGAGGGGACAAATTGAGGGAATGTAGGAGAGGGGACAAATTGAGGGAATGTAGGAGAGGGGACAAATTGAAGTAATGTAGGAGAGGGGACAAATTGAGGTAAAGTAGGAGAGGGGACAAATTGAAGTAATATAGAGAAGTGGACAAATTGAGGTAATGTAGGAGAGGGGACAAATTGAGGTAATGTAGGAGAGGGGACACATTGAGGTAATGTAGGAGAGGGGACAAATTGAGGTAATGTAGGAGAGGGACTAATTGAGGTAATGTAGGAGAGGGGACAAATTGAGGTAAAGTAGGAGAGGGGACACATTGAAGTAATGTAGAGAAGTGGACAAATTGAGGTAATGTAGGAGAGGGGACAAATTGAGGTTAAGTAGGAGAGGGGACAAATTGAGGTAATGTAGGAGAGGGGACAAATTGAGGGAATGTAGGAGAGGGGACAAATTGAAGTAATGTAGAGAAGTGGACAAATTGAGGTAATGTAGGAGAGGGGACAAATTGAAGTAATGTAGAAGAGGGACAAATTGAGGTAATGTAGGAGAGGGACAAATTGAGGTAATGTAGGAGAGGGGACAAATTGAGGTAAAGTAGAAGAGGGGACAAATTGAGGGAATGTAGGAGAGGGGACAAATTGAAGTAATGTAGAGAAGTGGACAAATTGAGGTAATGTAGGAGAGGGGACAAATTGAAGTAATGTAGAAGAGGGGACAAATTGAGGTAATGTAGGAGAGGGACTAATTGAGGTAATGTAGGAGAGGGGACAAATTGAGGTAAAGTAGGAGAGGGGACAAATTGAAGTAATGTAGGAGAGGGGACAAATTGAGGTAAAGTAGGAGAGGGGACAAATTGAGGGAATGTGGGAGAGGGGACAAATTGAAGTAATGTAGAGAAGTGGACAAATTGAGGTAATGTAGGAGAGGGGACAAATTGAAGTAATGTAGAAGAGGGGACAAATTGAGGTAATGTAGGAGAGGGACAAATTGAGGTAATGTAGGAGAGGGGACAAATTGAGGTAATGTAGGAGAGGGGACAAATTGAGGTAATGTAGGAGAGTGGACCCATTGAGGTTATGGGTTATTTCTGATAGAATGGTATACAAAGTTTTTTTGCTTTTTTTTTTTTTTTTTTCAACTTACGTATTGAATAATGTTATCATTTTCTTATTTTATTTGCGATTTTTTGAGTTGATTTTAAAAGACTCGAATGAGGAACCGAATTAATTCCAAATAACACATAATACATAGATCTAATACTTTCTATTAATCTTATTTTAATACAAAAAAGTAATAATGAGAGTATTAATATAAGTCGTATACATTAATTCAAGGAGGGAATCTAAAGTTTTCAAATTTATTTTTGTAGACTCGTCAAGACCTTAGACTCACTAATCTATTTCAGTCAATACCACACATCACAAATCTAGTCGCACTAATCTATTCCAATCAAATATCACCACACACCACGAATGTTACATCTGGATGATCTGGGTGACACACACCCACGATCTTTGATCTAACACTAGACTTCAAAAGAATGACTTTTTTGTAGGCATATTTTAAACAAAGCCTTCTATTGAGAGTGCATTCCACGTATATTTATTACATTTAAAATCACTTAAAATCTTTTTTGTTGGCAAACTTCAAAGAAAGGTTAACAGTCCATACCGTCAT
This sequence comes from Radix auricularia, assembly GCA_002072015.1. Taxonomy (NCBI): domain Eukaryota; kingdom Metazoa; phylum Mollusca; class Gastropoda; family Lymnaeidae; genus Radix; species Radix auricularia. The sequence continues at coordinate 193,629 of MUZC01004427.1, read as the reverse complement.
GGCAGGTATCTGACAATCCATACCGTCATGGCAGGTATCTGACAATCCATACCGTCATGGGAGGTATCTGACAGTCCATATCGTCATGGGAGGTATCTGACATTTCGTTTATAGAGGTACATACAATGACATTGAGTGACACCATTTTCAATTCTGACCAACCCGAAGAAAGTGCCCTGGCATCTATGCGGATGGAGACAATAAGATACAGTGCTGGTATAATGACTTGTCGGAGCAGTGGTGATCAAAGTCTTCAAGTGAACTTTTCAGGTGTCTTAACCAACTGTGAGTGACCTCATACCGACCGTGAGGGACCTAATACCTACTGTTACTAACCTAATACCTACTGTGACTGGGCTAATACCTACTGTTAGTGACATAATGCCTAATGTTAGTGACCTAATACCTACTGTTAGTGACTTAATACCTACTGTTACTGACCTAAAACCTATTGTTAGTGACCTAATACCTACTGTTAGTGACCTAATACCTACTGTTAGTGACCTAATACCTACTGTTAATGACCAAATACCTACTGTTAATGACCTAATACCTAATGTTACTGACCTAAAACCAAATACCTACTGTTAGTGACGCAACCAAGCAGAGACAGGGCTGTGGTCCACATAGCAACCATCAACCTTAACACAAAGCTCCTTACTCAATGAAGGCAGTCACGACCCCAAGCAACAATCAACCTAGCTCCAAGCGGCTCAATAACTAAAATCAATGTTTTGTTTAGCCCTCTGGTAAGAAGTTCTGACAATAACTAAAATCAATGTTTTGTTTAGCCTTCTGTTAAGAAGTTCTGTCAAAAACTTAAAATCAATGTTTTGTTTAGCCCTCTGGTAAGACGTTCTGCTCTCATCTTCGTCATCGCATATTTCACCCACTGACCCGACGGAAGCCTGCTAAGAAGTAACATTAAGGCGGGCCCCTGGCTTGTAGCCCTCTGTGTCTCCGCCTTGTAAGTCGGGCCCTGGGACCGTGGGAAAGGCCTATGAAGCAGCCGACACGTCACCTCCTAGAGCACACCCCTACCACTCCCACCCCCACCCCCCACACACACAACAAACCCGTAGCTGAAGGATTGTTTTTAATTTACTAAAACTGAACACGATCTACACACATTTGAGCTAGAGGGAGAAGGGGGCTGTGCGGGGGCGGATATTCCGACCGTGTCCTCATTTATATGCGCGCCCTGTAAGTGATTGTGGTGCGAGGTATATGGGTGTAAGCTGACAAGATATGTTGTACATTTACAGAAAAGTACTAAGGTACTTTATGTGGCTTAACAAGGTACTGAGTGCACGCACGAAATGTGAATAGAATTTGGGTGTAATGATGTTACAGGGCTGAGGGGCAAATTGCACGTGAGCAGGTTCAAGGTCAAACTGGACATCACTTAACTTGCTGTCCATGTGGATGTCAAACTGGACATCTAGCTTGCTGTCCATGTGGATGTCAAACTGGACATCTAACGTGCTGTCCATGTGGATGTCAAACTGGACATCAAACGTGCTGTCCATGTGGATGTCAAACTGGACATCACTTAACGTGCTGTCCATGTGGATGTCAAACTGGACATCTAACTTGCTGTCCATGTGGATGTCAAACTGGACATCACTTAACTTGCTGTCCATGTGGATGTCAAACTGGACATCACTTAACTTGCTGTCCATGTGGACATCAAACTGGACATCACTTAACTTGCTGTCCATGTGGATGTTAAATTGGACATCACTTAACTTGCTGTCAGAGGCGTCACTAGGGTTGGTGTCACCCGGGGCGGTAGCTCAAGGTGTCACCCCCACATGATTTAACCCATAGAACTCCTCCGAGTTTTCCAGTGCCAAATAACGGGAATATATAGAATTTTACAGTCTGGTGTCACCCCCCTGATGGTGTCACCCGGGGCGGCCCGCCCCCACCGCACCCCCCTGGCGACGCCACTGCTTGCTGTCCATGTGGATGTTAAACTGGACATCACTTAACTTGCTGTCCATGTGGATGTTAAACTGGACATCACTTAACTTGCTGTCCATGTGGATGTTAAACTGGACATCTAACGTGCTGTCCATGTGGATGTCAAACTGGACATCACTTAACTTGCTGTCCATGTGGATGTCAAACTGGACATCATTTAACGTGCTGTCCATGTGGATGTCAAACTGGACATCATTTAATTTGCTTTCCATGTGGATGTTAAACTGGACATCACTTAACTTGCTGTCCATGTTAGTGTCAAACTGGACATCTAACCTGCTGTGATAGTTGCATGTCAATCTAAATCATTGGTGCATGTCAATCTAGGTAATAGTTGGATATCAATCAAGGTCATAGTTGTATGTTCATCTTAAACATAGAGATCAAAGGTGCATGGATTTCTTATCAGCAACTCAATGTTGAATTGTACAACTTTATATTTAGTATTATAACAATGTTATAATTTGATAAAAACATGCTAGATTTCCAATGTACCTAATTAAAAGCCTTATTAAAATATCAGCATTATTGAGGACATAAAATATGTTTTATTTATGTAAATTTCTTGGAATTCAGGAAAAGACAATACACTCCATTATTATAAAACACATTTGAGCTTATCAGGTATCCCTAATTTCAAATTTTACAGTGTTGTTTTATACACACAAAATATTTAATGTTCATTTAATATTTTCAGTGTTGTTTATTTGAAAGAAAGTTGTAGAACACAAAAACAAGCTTCACAAGTCGTACAACAATTTCTGCCGATTACAGCATATAGCAATTTCTGCCGCTTACAGTCTACAGCAATTTATGCCGCTTACAGTCTACAGCAATTTATGCCGCTTACAGTCTACAGCAATTTATGCCGCTTACAGTCTACAACAATTGATGCCGCCTACAGTCTACAGCAATTTATGCCGCTTACAGTCTACAGCAATTTATGTCGCCTACAGTCTACAGCAATTTATGCCGCTTACAGTCTACAACAATTTATGCCGCTTACAGTCTACAGCAATTTATGCCGCTTACAGTCTACAACAATTTATGCCGCCTACAGTCTACAACAATTTATGCCGCTTATAGTCTACAGCAATTTATGCCGCTTACAGTCTACAGCAATTTATGCCGCCTACAGTCTACATCAATTTATGCCGCCTACAGTCTACAGCAATTTATGCCGCTTACAGTCTACAACAATTTATGCTGCTTACAGTCTACGGCAATTTATGCTGCTTACAGTCTACAACAATTTATGCCGCTTACAGTCTACAGCAATTTATGCCGCCTACAGTCTACAGCAATTTATGCCGCCTACAGTCTACAGCAATTTATGCCGCCTACAGTCTACAGCAATTTATGCAGCCTAAAGTCTAAAGCAATTTATGCCGCTTACAGTCTACAACAATTTATGCAGCCTACAGTCTACAGCAATTTATGCAGCCTACAGTCTACAGCAATTTATGCCGCTTACAGTCTACAACAATTTATGCCGCTTACAGTCTACAGCAAAATATGCCGCTTACAGTCTATAGGAAGTTGAATAGATTTCTTCAGTTATCTCCCCTATACCACTAACACCATCTGGTGACATCATTACAAAATAGGGGATGAGACTGCAATCAGGCTTATAAAAAAAAGTATATGGAAAAGACGTAAACAGGATAAGGTTAGCCTGACAGGACGTAAACAGGGAAATGGTTAGCCTGACAGGACGTAAACAGGGTAAGGGTTAGCCTGACAGGACGTAACAAAAATTGACACGCTCGTCGTTTTGTTGTCCAACTAATACGTTAAAGAAGTTAACTGGCACATAATTGGGGAATCAACTTTCTCTCTTTATCCTGGTACATTCTCAAACATCAAATCAACTTTCTCTCTTTATCCTGGTACAATCTCAAACATCAAATCAACTTTCTCTCTTTATCCTGGTACATTCTCGAACATCAAATCAACTTTCTCTCTTTATCCTGGTACA
>MUZC01004427.1:163169-177305 GCA_002072015.1 Radix auricularia | reverse complement strand
CCCTACCCACAAAAAAATATATATAAATAAATACAAGGTTCGCCCCTATACAGATCCAATAATTATATTGTACTAAGTACTGTACTGAGTACTGTTATAAGTACCCCATCTCCACATCCCTAATTCATTAAGTTTCTGTATATACATATGGGAGGAATCGTAAGGTCAGTCGGGTCGTTGCGTTCTGGGGCAAGCGGTGCAGACAGGATGCGAATTTGCATGACGATTGGCTGAGTATTTTGGGGTATATAGGGGGGGGGGCTTCATTGAAGTACTGTATTGTTTTTTGTTGTTTGTTTTTTTTGGGGGGAGGGGTGGGGGTTTGTACCCATACTCTCCCATGGCTTTCAAAACGTTGGGGTTATCTTTTGTATGTGTGAGAGCCTTTCCTCTACCCCCTCCTTTATCAATCTACACGTGTTCACAGGGAGCCGTTATGAGCTACACACCTCAACCCGGACCCTCTCCCACGACTCGTCCCTAATCACAACCCCTTACCCCCCCACCAACCCGACATGGAAACAACTTGATCTCTACAGTAGCTCAGCTTATCTTCCAGGATGTCGTGTGTTACGTGGGACACGGTGGTCGAGTGGTAGCTCACTCGAATGTCGTACCGATGGTCACGAGTTTGAATCCACGCGAAGGCGAGGATTTGTTCCCGAGGCCTGAGGAGTCCTTGAGTCACCCAGCTCTGAATGGGTACCTAACTAGACAATAGGCGGCTGGGGTAATGCGTGGAACCCCTATAGCCGTGGCCCGTGACCGCTGCATCACTTGCCAACAGATCATCTCTCATGGTCTGTGGACGCAATTATCTTCTGCATAGAAGGAGCGTCTGTATATCTAAGAAGATAAGATAAGAGCTACACCCCCCACCCTGATCCTCTCCCATGACCCGTCCCCCATGACAACCCCCACCCACACTAACCCGACATGGAAACAACTTGATCTCTACAGTAGTTCAGCTTATCAGGTTACGTCACCAGGAAGTCCACCTGTTTTATTGAGAACACATCACAAACCATTGGAACAATTCAGAGGAGCACTGGGTTGTTGTGGGCTGTACTGGGTTGTTGTGGGCTTTACTGGGCTGTGCTGGTGGGCTGTGCTGGGTTGTATTGGGTTGTATTGGGTTGTGCTGAGTTGTGCTGTGTTGTGCTGGTTGGTGCGTGTGGGCTGTGCTGGTTGGCTTTACTGGGCTGTATTGAGCTGTGCTGGGCTGTACTGAGCTGTGCTGTACTGGACTATACTGGACTAAACTGAGCTGTGCTGTGCTGAGCTGTGCTGGACTGTACTGGACTGTACTGAGTTGTGCTGGACTGTACTGGACTGTACTGAGCTGTGCTGGACTATACTGGACTGTACTGAGCTGTGCTGGACTGTACTGAGTTGTGCTGGACTTTCCTGGACTGTACTAAGTTGTGCTGGACTGTACTGGACGGACTGTACTGAGTTGTGATGGACTACACTGGACTGTACTGAGCTGTGCTGGATTGTACTGAGTTGTGCTGGATTTTACTGGACTGTACTGAACTGTACTGGACTGTACTGAGCTGTACTGGACTGTACTGATCTGTGCTGGGCTGTACTGAGCTGTGCTGGACTGTACTGGCCTGTGCTTACTGTGCTGGGCTGTACTGAGCGGTGCTGGACTGTACTGGACTATCACTGGGCTGTACATGGCTGTAATGAGCTGTGCTGGGCTATTCGTGGCCTTCATGTCAAATTGTAACAGGTTAATTAATAATTTTTTTAAAAATTGCAATTTTTTTCCCTTACAGTTTTTTTCTACTAATACGGATATAGCGGTGATCAAAGTATTTAGTCAACTAGCTGATTCTGTCTGTGTCTTAATTTGTCCATTTTTGTTTCATTCAGGTGCTAATTTTTTGATGGTCAGAGTTTTCAAAGGGCAAACTGGCTTTTTCATACATTTTATGGCTTTACGCATTTCCATATATTACTTGTTAATCCCCCCACTCCACCTCCACCAACACGACCAGTGGCATTTCGTCACCCGACACATTAATCTTTCATGGTAAACATTCACCCCCACCCCATAAACACACACCCAACAACTCGAACATAGACCCCATTAAATTTTCAAGGCCCACGGTATGACTAGATGAAGGCACTTTTTTGCCATCACAAAGTCGATCCTTAAAAACTAAAACCACAGAAGTTTAGGAAGTGAGTTTGAAGGTTGCTGGTGAGATACACATTTTTTTTTCAAATTTTTTTATTTCTGATATCTTGGTGCCAAGCGTATAATATGGTGGTCACGTGTAAGCTTGAGATACACACTAATGCATGAATTCACAAACCAATGAAACGGGGGGGGGGCGTATAGCTTCACAAACCTTCCGAGAGAAACAGCTTCACAAACCAATCAAACGGAGGGACGTATAGCTTTACAAACCAATCAAACGGAGGGACGTATAGCTTCACAAACCATCAGAGGGACGCACAGCTTCCCAAACCAATCAACCGGGGGGACGTATAGCTTCACAAACCTTCCGAGAGAAACACAGCTTCACAAACCAATCAAAGGGACGTATAGCTTCACAAACCAATCAAACGGAGGGACGTATAGCTTCACAAACCATCAGAGGGACGCACAGCTTCCCAAACCAATCAACCGGGGGGACGTATAGCTTCACAAACCAATCAAACGGAGGGACGTATAGCTTTACAAACCAATCAAACGGAGGGACGTATAGCTTGACAAACCAATCAAATGGAGGGACGTATAGCTTCACCAACCAATCAGAGAGACGCACCGCTGCATGACTTCACAAACTAATCGATTGGAGGGACGCACATCAGTCTGAATTTACACACACGTAGACCTGGGTTCAATCCATAGATAGGAGAGTTGGTGTGTACGAATGGCTGCACCCGGAAAAACAAATCTGAGCAGCTTAAGCAATAAAGAGGGGCATAACAAAGATGTAAAATATTTTTATTATTTTTAAAGCGATACCAAAAAATAAATATAAAAATCACCGCTTTTTTAAAAAGATATAGATAAGCATCTTTCTTAAGTTTCTTAACTCTATTGATCCAGCAGTGTAAACAAAGGTGATCGCCCCGTTTCCATGGCATTGCAATGACAACCGCTTCTGTTTAAAACAACTCAGTTAAGATTAGAATGTCTTGAAACAGGTTGTCTAGAAGGCGATTGATTTATTCATTAGGCTTCGCTCTAAATCAATGCCCCGTGGCCCCGTTCGTTATGGTCGTTGGCTGGGGCAAAGTATGTAGTATTTTTTTGTTGTTGCGTGTTTCGCGTGTCATCCTTAGTGCTAATGTAACTTCAAACAATACAATCGATTCCCTGCTTCGCTCTCCACGCCATCTGGGCCAAGGAATACGGGGGTACGTGTTAAGGACAGAATCGATTTTATGAGGCCAGGAGATTGTGCAGGTATTTACTGGGGTCGGCAGACCAAGAGACCAGGTAGTCTTCAAAGGCGAACCGCGGGTTTTTTTCACCGCCTGGTTAATCACTGCCACACGCACACACGTGTGATGAACGTTGGATAGCAGAGCTGAATTAGGTAAGATATTATAGATCACTCGTGTATTAAGTTGGATTAAAAAAAAAAAAAAACTTTGTGATTCCGCATTTTTTTTCCTAATATTATTTGATTTTTTTACACAATTTTAACAATTTGAAACGTTTCGTTGTCCAAGGACATTTATTTTACTTTTGTAGGATAATCGTATGACGCAATGATGTTCTGTTTTAAAGGAGTTTTCGAAAAGTATCATCTGAGATTAACAAAGATCTTAAAAGAACGTTGACTCATAAAGCGCATATCGCCAATAATAAGAATAATTCTCTAAGTGTGCTTTTAAAACGATTACATGTAGACTCAGGCATCATTCTTTTATTTACAGGATGAATGTTATGAATAATTTACTTAAAAATACCTTAACGTCATACACACTTTATTTTGCCTATAAACACTAACCAATGTTATTGGTTGTTGCAAAAAAAAAAAAACTTCTTTGATTATACCTCTACCTAAATATTAGCAATGAGAAGTTGACATTTTAGTTAAAAACCCTATAATTTGGACGACAACAAAATAAAGTAAATTTTCAAAAAGTAAATCACAAGACAAATAACTAAAGTGCTCCATATTTTTTTTAAAAATTCGTGTGATAACAAATTTATTTGCTGATAACAATTAAAATATAATGGAACTATTCTGAAATGACAGGAGAAATAAAAAAACAAAAACACTAAACAACGAAAATACAGAAACAATTAAATGAAAAATGAGAAAGTGAAGTAATATGACAACATGACATCGACAACTAAACACTTGTCATTTATTCTTCACGTTTTTGCACCAGCCTCCTATTGTGGAAGCGAACTATTCCTTACGCAATGAATTCCAAAAATCAATCAGTACCATTTGAACAATATGCATGGACTTTGTCGACATTTTAGTATAACTGAGCTGGGAAATATTGAAACATTAACATCAAAGAATCAGCACTGAACCTTACACTAAAAGAAGACGAATGCAAACATCATTTTGTTTTAGCGTACGTCTTAGAAAAATCGTTCATACTCGGGTGGCTTATTCTTCCACTTAAGTCTACGGCATCATTATTTAACTTATTGCTTTGTATTGGTTTGTGGCCCAACACACTAAATGACCTCATCGAAACACTAGCAAAAAACCGACAGAAACTTATCCTCCAAGTACAGCAAACCATGAATAAAGTAAGGTTGTACCGGAATCAAATTTCTTCTGTAATCCGGCCAGAGCTGGATTTGGCTGGATTTATTAAGGGAAATCCGACCAGGACCAGATTAGTAGGAACACGCCGGATGCTTCGGAGTCAAAATCCGGTACAACCCTTATAGAATAAAGTGTTGAAAGCAAAAATATTTTTTCTTTAAGCGATATAGTAGGGAAACCATACTTCAAAAATAACTGAATAATCATAGATAATGGCGATTAGCTGTTGGAAAAGAAAAAATAAACAGCAGAATTTTCTTTTCAAATTATATGGCATCGTTTAAAATGCGTGAAAAGTAGCTACCTTAAAAAGTATATAGACTATATTTTTTTCTCCAAATGAGTCAAGAATATCTGATTTATGATGTTTGGGAAATTAGATTCATTCATTGCTCTGCAGTTCTGGATATTTTTTCTTTCCTTATTTGTTAGTGTTGTGTATGTGTGTTGGTAAAATATTTAAAATACATATAATAAAATATATAGGGAAGTACTTATATAAAATTTTAGTAACTTCTATTTATTGAATATAATTGTATAGTTTATAATAATTTTCAAAGCTCGGTGCTGGAAAGGCCCCGGGGTATTGAGCTAGCTACACATTTCCTTGCTCGTTAGTGGAGGCTTAATTAAACTTGTGAACGCTTCTTCATTTGCCCCATAGGCCGTCATGGTCTGAAAAGGGGTTATTATTAAAATGTAGTAACTAAGTCAATGATATCGTCACGGACTTTTACAGTTATATTTTACAAAAATTACAGATACAAATTCAGGAAAGGCTAAAATCCAATTTATATATATTTTTATATAGGTATTTAAGTCAACTATTAATGTATAGAAGAGAGAGAGATATTAAAGTGAAGCAAAAATAAAAATAAAAATCTTATCTTATCTTAGATCTATGTGTTACAGACGCTACTTCTGTACAGAAGATTATTGCGTTCTACAGTTTGTGTTTTGTCCTGTATTCTTATTAGACTTTTAAATGGTTATAAAGTGTTGGCTTTCCTGGTTTCTTCAGGCGACCCATTCCACGCCCGAATACCGGACGGGAAGAAAGAAAACTTGTATGTGTTTGTTCTTGCATACGGAATAAGAAAGGTGTTTTTATCCTTATGTCTATCTGAGGATTGTATTAAGTTATCTTTGTGTTGTATTTCTAAATTAGATTTAATTTGCTTTATGTATAATTGCTAATTTACTCTTGGTTTTTCTATCCTTTAGTATTTCAAGGTTTAATGATTTAACTGATGGTGTTACTCATGTGAGTTTTGAATATTCTCCAGTAGTGAATCTGTCAGTTCTTTTCTGAATTCGTTATAGTTTATCAATCTTTTCTTTTACAATTGACAATGACTAAACATCATCACACGACACTCTAACACTATACGACCTGGTTAAACACTCAAGCAATAAGTAGCGTAGCTAAAGAGTTATTCGTCACCCCGTACGCTAAACCCTTCGGTGTTCCCCATTTCGACACAATCCAAAGTCAATCTCTTATCGTTACAATCAGTTTCCGGTATATCATAAATTATAATAGAACAGCGATAAAACTTATAAAAAGAATTCCAGATACACAAAAAATTGTGATATCAGTACAATAAAATAAAGCTTTATCAATCGACTAGTTTAACTGGAGACGTTTTCGGATTAAGCCTACATCAGTACAGATAACTTACAAAATTATTAAAATTAATTCACATTCTATACCTGGAAACATAACAATTAAGTATAGATTTTAAAAATATAAAAATTAAAATTTAAACCAATTCAAACATTAGTACTAAAAGTTAAACATGTTATCAAAACATTGGTACTATAAGGTAAACATGTTGTAAGTACCAGGCTGCTTTATTCTTGCGTTTTTGCTTGATAATTTTGTGTTGCGTTGAAAGTTTGACAGGGGCGGATTTACCCTGACAGAGAAATCATCCCACATTTAAGGGGGAATTCAGAGGCGTAACAACGACTTGGCATTGGGGCAGATGCCAAGGGCGGCATTGGCAAATCCTTCAATTTATTCAAATTTAATGTTTTCCAACCTTTTGGATTTTAATAAAACTCCATTAGTCAAGGGTGCCAGAAATAAATGAACCAGGGTCTCCCCAAAATAAATTAGCCAAGGATGCCAATAACAAATTAGCCAAGGGCACCAGCATTAAATTGGCCAAGGGCGAGGAATGCCCAGTTACGCTTCTGGCGGAGGTTGTGTTAAATTGGGATGAAAATGTGTTGTTCCCCGGAGAAAGTATTTCAAAGTAAGTCCGCTGAGGGCAGACTCTGTGAGGATGGTTTATGTAAATTTAATGTAAATATATATGTGTGTATGTGTGTGTGTGTATATATATATAAAGTCAATGATTCTTATTATTACTATTATATATACTTTTAATTTATGTTTATTAGCTAGTTTATAATAATAATAATAATAATTTCATAATTTACAAAGCGCTGTACCCTACCCAAGCTAGAAGCCGGGCTCACAGCAGCACTTCACACCAACTCCGAAAAAAACAGCATGGCTCCTGGCAGGTCTTGAAATGTGAATTTGACTCTTGAAAATGTCTAACGTGACCTGCTGTTGACCTTTTAGATCACTTAATATTGACTTGGCCTAGAAATGATGTCAACGCGGAAGAAGAAAAACAACAGGCCGCAGAGTGAAATATTTGTCAGCAACCGACGATTTCTATATTTCAAATACGAATTTGACAAAGGCAAGAGCTACCGTACTTTACTTTAAAAAACTCGGTTGAGTGTCAAGGCATTAAAAAAAATCATGTTAAGCCTGGTCCCTTTTGGAACTCAGGACGTGTTAGCGCATTTTCGTATTATGTATCAGTACTTATGTTAGATATCAGCATTATGTAGTTATCAGTAATTGTGTTTAGATTTTAGACATATTTTTATGAATTTTCTTGTGTAATGAATATACCTGAAATTTTTTTTATTTAAAAGTCATTTCTTTACATTTTAAATTTTTTAATTTTCTCTTTAATCTAACTACAAGTTGTTTGTGGTCACTGAAATAGGACTCATAAATGAAACATTCTAAATTGTAATCAGCTAATCGCCCAAATACTCCGTCAATTGTTGTTTGATAGATCGTAGTTGCCAATCTTGGTGAAAGTAGTTGAATGTTGAAGCTTGTTTCGAAAAAGTTTTCAATTTCTGCCCTTGGGGCGCTAAGATCTTGATTGAAGTCACAACAAATGATGACGTAAAACTCTCTAAACTTTTACACATATTCTAATGACGTCAGCAACAAAAAAACTAGTACTTTTGATAATACTAAGACTTCCGGCAATGGCGGCCGTTGCCTGCGCCAGTGTTATCTCTCGATTCGCAATGTTTTTTGGTAGTTTTAACGGGTTTTTTAACGGATCGAGTAACTGAGTGTTGATGAACAAATGGCAGGTCAGGACATACAAAAAAACATATATACATCATGGGTCTAGGACTTATGGATGCTGAGATCTAGGGTGATGACAGACGGACGGACGGACGGACGGACAAAACGGGTGCAATAGCGCATTCGACTTCTCGAAAATGCGCTAAAAATATCATGTACTAAAAACAGACCACATGACGAACACCCTTTCTCCACCAACCTCACTAGTGACGATTCTAAGGCCTCGTAGCTTTTTACCCTTTTTGTCCCCTCGGCCGGTTGCATTAATCGAGCGCCACTCACCCGTAACACACACACGCACGTCGTGTATGCGAGGCAGGCGGGGAGGGGAACAAAGTGGTAGAGTAAGTGGGCCATAGCAGAATGGAACTGCCAGTCAGCAGCAGCCAGCAGCAGCCAGCGACATCTCGCGTGTCGTAGATGTGCCTATTTGGTTCACCGGACCGCATTAAAAAAAAAACAGGAAAAAAAAAAGAAAAAAGCTTAACTGTCATTTATCTTATGTCGTGTTCCTCCGGAGCTGTTGGATTGCAACTGTGGAGACAATTCCTGCATGTTTAGATGTGTGTTAGACTGGGGAATAAAGAAGTGATTTACAGTGATTTAAAAAAAAATATTATTCTAAATTCCAGTTAAAACATTTATTTATAATTAAATCTTGAACAGAAGTAAATCTAATTCAAAATTTAAAAATACATAAATTATTATTAGTTTTGAGAAGTTTCCATTATTCTTGGTCACGAGTTTAAACCTTTCTGGAACAAGATCAATCTTATTTTTATTGGATAGAGAAGCAAAGAGAATATGAACGATGTATGCTAAACATACAGATCTAATCTTTGCGTACACATAAAGGTTGTTAGATAATTTAAAAACCTGGAACATTTTGTTGGATCTTTCTGAAACAAATGTATTATTTCGAAAATTTGATTCTGGCTTCTTCAACTTAATACTTGGAAATAATTTTATTGCAATGAATACCACAACAACACAGCGGTGTAACGTATCATTCTGCCACCAGGGGCGGATGCTAAGTTTGCCTTTTGCCTCTCCCCCATTAAAGAAATGAGATATTATTATTGTTTTAAAAAAAATATTGCAAACTTTATAACTTCTCTCTTCTTGATTGATGAAAATGAAGTTTTTCTGATTTTCTCCGTGCACACATACATGTATATGATGTCAATGCCCACATAAATTTTATCAGTCTTTTTTTTCTCCAACAGCTGAATAGGAAGATAAGTCCAAGTGATACGATTGATGATCGTATTTCATTTTAAATAAAACTTAAAGTTTAGAGAAGCTTCTCTTCACAGATGTCTTCAATTTTTGCAACTTACAGTTGCAAAAACTGAAGACATCTGGGAAGATAAACTTCTCTAAACTTTAAGTTTTTTATTTAATTATTTTTTTAAAAATTATAATAAAACTTAAAGTTTACAGAAGCTTCCCTTCGCACATGTCTTCAATGTTTGCAACAGTAAGATATTTTTGAAGAAATGTTTGCTGTATATATCAAGCAGAATAACTGCAAGAAATAAATAGCGCCATGAACTTGTATAAATCATGAATGAATACATTCATAAAATCGTTTCTTTATCACCAGTGTGTTCAACAAAACTCCTCTATTTTTGTGTCAAATTCAATTTACAGTAATCAACTTGCTGTAGATGAGCTGAGGTTTAAAAAATTATATAATATGATATTTTCATATTGCGCATCCTACCAATGATGACATTAATTTCAACAGTAAGCACATCTCTTGAAGGAAATAACTCAAATCACAACACGTTTTCATGTGATAAAACTGCATCTTCTCTCCTACTGCCAGCGCTGGACTTACCCATTTGCTAAACAAGTTACAACTTAGGGCCTCACCTTCTTGATCCCCCGCCCCGCCCAACCCGTTTTTTTTTTCATAATTGGCACTGGCATAGAATATCTGGACTTCAAAAGGGCCCCCTTCTGTCACATATCTTGAGGCCCCCATCAAGTTTAAATCCGGCACTGCCTATTTCCGTGCTTCTCTTTCTATTTCTTCGTCTGGGAGGTTCCATTAAAATCTCCAGGTCTTAGCATGTAGGTCAATTCGTTCGATTTTATGTAACATCGGCAAGGCATTGATTTTCTTTTTTGACAAGTAAGCTAATCCTCTCTATTCAAATAGTTTTGAGCACCATTGATTTCTTTTTTGACAAGTAAGCTAATTCTCTCTATTCAAATAGTTTTGAGCACCATTGATTTCTTTTAGGCCTGGAACCCTGGGCTACCTACGTCTGTTTGCGTGTTTAAACATGTTCTATTTACGTTAGTCGTCTGCCCTAGTCAGATTTTCGACTGCTGTCAAATTAATCTTGATATGAACCCAAGCGTATCCTGATGTTTGTTTAATAGCTTTCCTGTAGTCTAGTAGGATTTAGAACTTCCTAAATGGATTGTGAAAATGGACATGAATGGGTTTTTATGCACAGCTAAGGACATATAGTTCGTTTCAGTTCAATAAGCATGCGAATAAGCCAGGTTTAAATAATAATAATTTAAAAAATTCGACTCTGAGATTTGTGGCCTTGAGTCTTTGTTGAAATCCCGTCTGGTTTTCTGTGTCATGGCAGCAGTGTTATAATACATTTGACCTTTTCAGTTCATTACATAAATATCATGGCGAACTGGAAATATTTTAGAAATATAAGGTTTAACATTTTTTGTTTCGGTGACTTATTTGAGGGACTTCTCAAAATTTATATTTTCTGATGTTCTATCATTAATAACCAGACAACTTGACTCGTTTGATGCTTAAATTTAAAAAGCTGGAATTCTATAGAATACAACGGAATAATATTCTACATTCTGTACCTGAAATATGTCCTTTGAAGAACCTTGTATCCTAAAATGCCATAAGTTCGCTTAACTTTTATAGGCTACATACTTAATTCAATATTTTAAAATCAAAGTAAAAAAAAAATCTTCGCAAGACATCTAATGACTTCTGGATCGTATATTGAAAGCATTGACATAATTTCTAGAATAATGCCAAGATTTGACTAGCATTGCCGTACGTATTGCTAAAAAAATTGTTCTGTCAAGATTTTCCAATTATAAACTTATGACCATTTAAAAAAACAAATCTTTGAATAGTTTATCCTTTTGTAAATCTGGTTTCTTTTTGCTGCTACATGCACAGATATTTATTGTGTTGTTCACTTGATTCAACATTGCCTACTTTACATTATGTCATTTATGTGATTTACATCAGATTAATAACAGTTTGATTTGAACGATGCGTGTAGGTTAGACAACAAAAGTGAAATAAAGTAAAATATTTGAGAATAACAAGGAATTAAGTCCTCTACGTATACATAACTTTAAAAAAAAATTAGTTTACACACGGTAAAATCATTGTCGCGCTAGTCTTCTCAAATCTCTTTAAAATGCTAGGTCCGTGCCTCATATGGTGATGTTAATTATTATTTTTTTTATTTGACAAAATTACACTCTCACTAAAACAATACAAGTTGCAAATTGTAATCTCTACGTTTGAGCCATTCACTTGGTTTTGCGTTTTTGGAATTTAGCGATAACAATAACATTTGAGCCATTCACTATGTAGTGTCTTGTTGTAATTTAGTGATAATAATAACCTTAGCAGCTGCCCATCTTGAAAAACCTAATGCAGGTAAGAAAAAAATCAATGCCACGCTCTCATACTCTTTAACCGTCTGGTTTTTAGTTTTAGTAGTAATAGTATCAGTAGTAATAGTATCCCGGCCGCATCCCCAAGGATCTCCTATATGGTGAACTTGCTTCAGGAAAGAGGAAAACAGGTCGCCCACGCTTGCGTTTAAAAGATGTCTGTCAAAGGGACATGAAAGCAGCCAAAATACATACAAGCGACTGGGAGTGTAAGGCAGAAGACCGATCTACGTGGCGCACGGTTGTCAAAGAGGGCGTCATAGTAGCCGAGGAGGGAAGAATGGAGGAGGCTGCACACAGAAGAGCTAGGAGAAAGGCCAAGACATTTGGAAGCACAGATCTCGTGTGTAAAAACGGTGGTAAAGACTGTCACTCAAGGATAGGACTGCACAGCCGCTCGAGAAAATGCAACCCAACCTAACGGTGATGCACCATCGTCTCGCGAAGGATGCCGAAGAATAGTATAATAGTATCAGCATAATTTACATCTAGTTACGAGTTTAACGTTTTAACAGTAGTAAGATATCGACTGCTACTAAACTAAACACATATTCTTATGACCTGAGATCTAATCTCTTAAGGCCTTGGCTAATACTTGGGCAACCTGCTTCATCTGCTGAGCAGTGCCATACAACATTGTCTTCACGTGGGACTCTTTTGCCTCCCTTACCTCCCCGGCTAAATCTAGCGCGGGCCACGACGTCAGTAGGTGTGTGACCGTCTCAGAGGCTTGGCTGCATGACGGCAGTTCGAGTCCCTGTTGTGGTCTAGCCTATTAGAGGAAGAGTTGGTTGGGCAATGCTCGACTGCTACTATATGTGATAGTGTAATTAATGTTGTTTTCGGTAAGATCTCGATTGGTAGTATATGTGATAGTGTAATTAATGTTGTTCACGGTAAGATCTAGGCTGTTACTATATGTGATAGTGTAATGTTGTTCACGGTAAGATCTAGACTGTTACTATATGTGATAGTGTAATTAATGTTGTTTTCGGTAAGCTCTAGACTGCTACTATATGTGATAGTGTAATGTTGCTCACTGTAAGATCTCGACTGCTATTATATGATATAGTGTAATGTTGTTCACGGTAAGATCTAGACTGTTACTATATATGTGATAGTGTAATTAATGCTGTTTACGGTAAGATCTAGACTGCTACTATATGTGATAGTGTAATCAATGTTGTTTACGGTAAGATCTAGACTGTTACTATATATGTGATAGTTTAATTAATGTTGTTTACGGTAAGATCTAGACTGCTACTATATATGTTATAGTGTAATTAATGTTGTTTACGGTAAGATCTAGACTGTTACTATATATGTGATAGTTTAATTAATGTTGTTTACAGTAAGATCTAGACTGTTACTATATATGTGATAGTTTAATTAATGTTGTTTACGGTAAGATCTAGACTGCTACTATATGTGATATTGTAATTAATGTTGTTTACGGTAAGATCTAGACTTCTACTATATGTGATATTGTAATTAATGTTGTTTACGGTAAGATCTAGACTGCTATTATATGTGATAGTGTAATGTTGTTTACGGTAAGATCTCGACTTCTACTATATGTGATAGTGTTATGTTGTTTACGGTAAGATCTCGACTTCTACTATATGTGATAGTGTTATGTTGTTCACGGTAAGATCTCGACTGCTATTATATGTGATAGTGTAATGTTGTTTACAGTAAGATCTCGACTTCTACTATATGTGATAGTGTTATGTTGTTTACGGTAAGATCTCGACTTCTACTATATGTGTAAGTGTTATGTTGTTTACGGTAAGATCTCGACTGCTACTATATATGTTATAGTGTAATTAATGTTGTTTACGGTAAGATCTAGACTGTTACTATATATGTTATAGTGTAATTAATGTTGTTTACGGTAAGATCTAGACTGTTACTATATATGTGATAGTTTAATTAATGTTGTTTACGGTAAGATCTAGACTGCTACTATATGTGATATTGTAATTAATGTTGTTTACGGTAAGATCTCGACTGCTATTATATGTGATAGTGTAATGTTGTTTACAGTAAGATCTCGACTTCTACTATATGTGATAGTGTTATGTTGTTTACGGTAAGATCTCGACTTCTTCTATATGTCTAAGTGTTATGTTGTTTACGGTAAGATCTCGACTTCTACCATATGTGATAGTGGTATGTTGTTCACGGTAAGATCTCGACTGCTATTATATGTGATAGTGTAATGTTGTTTACAGTAAGATCTCGACTTCTACTATATGTGATAGTGTT
>MUZC01004427.1:134490-157881 GCA_002072015.1 Radix auricularia | reverse complement strand
TATATATATATATATATTTATATATAAACAAACAAACAGAAATAAAATAAAACAAAATGAATTAAAATGCCATTAAGATCCGCTGTTGTATTGAGAATGACATTCTTGGTTACAAATAATTGCGCCTTATCTTTTAATCGACCATGTTCACATACACATCACTAATGCTGCAGCCCCCACCCCCACCACCTCCATTCCCATTCAATGTGTTACTGTTATGGTAATACAATTTGATACAATGTATATATATCTATATATATGTCTGTCTGTCTGTCTGTTCCCTAATAACTCAAGATCCAGACAACCCAGTAAAGTGAAATTTAGTAAACGTACACACTTTCATATGGGGAAGATTCTTAAATAGGTTTCGTTCCATAAATTCACACTCATGGGCGCCGAAGGCCCAAAAACTTATTTTTCCTTATTTGATCTTTTTATAAAAAATGAAAATCAACAATTTTTCTATTTCTCTAGGAGGCAGAAGATTGAAATTTTAGGAAATTGTGTAGTACACTTCCGCAGTGGTAACAGGTGAAAAATATATTTAAATTATCACTTACTGGGAGACGGGGGCCCAAATGTAGTTTTTTCACTGATATGAACTATATATATATATAATGAAAATCAATAATTACCTTATTTCATGGATAGGTAGAAGTATGAAACTTTGGCAAGTTTTTAAGTACGCTACCCCGAGAAAGAATTTTAAACTTCCCACTCAGGGGGAGCCAGGGGCCAGTATGTAGATTTTTTTTGTACTAATATACGCTATATAAATACTGAAAATCCCCAATTCGACTATTTTCCGTGTAGGTAGAAGAATGAAACTTTGGAAAGTTGTTAAGTACACTCTCCTAATGCTAATTTGAAAAAACAAATTTTAAACTTCTCACTTACTTGGGCCCGGGGCCCAAATGTAGTTTTTTCTTATATTAAAAACTCACTCATCACTAATTCTCAAATTTACCGTGTAGGTAAAACCATAAAACTTTTGGAAATTCTTGAGCATACACTCCCGACAATAATGGCAATCATTCCCTAAATTCCCACTCCTAGGGGTCGGGGGCCCAAAAACATTTTCCCCACGTTGTTTGAGGTATATAAAATTGAAAATAGTTAATTCTTTAATTCCCGAGTAGGCAGAAGCATGAAATTTTAGGATTATTGTTTGTTACATTTCCTAAATTATCGCAGGCGAAAATATATTTAAATTATCACTCTCTTGGGTCCAGGGGCCCAAATGTTTTTCTCCCTATATGACCCATATAAAAATTGAAAATCGATAATTCTCCTAATTCCCGGGTAGGTAGAAGTAAGAAACTTTGGCAAGTTGTTAAGTACGCTACCCCGACGATATTTTGCGAGAAAGAATTTTAAACTTCCCACTCATGGGGAGCCGGGGGCCCAAATGTAGTTTTTTTTTAAATACTAATATACGCTATATAAATATTGAAAATCACCCATTCTAATATTTCCCATGTAGGTAGAGGAATGAAATATTGGGAAGTTGTTAAGTACACTCTCCTAACGCTAATTTGTGAAAAAGAATTTTAAACTTCTCACTCATTGGGGGCCGGGGGCCCAAATTTTGCTTTTTCTTATATTAAAAACAAACTCATGACTAATTCTCCAATGTACCGTGTCGTAAAAACATGAAACTTTTGAAAATTATTGAGCAGACTCTCCTGCCAATAATGGCAATAATAATAATATTCTCACTAAAGTGGTGCCGGGGGCCCAAGTGTACTTTGTTCTTAAGTGGGCTATATTAACAAAATGCAGACAACGAAATGCAATCAATTCTCAAGAAAGATCAGGTTTCTGATTAGGTGGAAGCATGAAATTTTAGGAAATTGTTCATACATTCCCACTCATGGAGGCCGTGGGCCCAAAAACGTTTTGCCCCCCGTTATTTGATGTATATAAAATTGAAAATACATAATTCTCCTATTTCCCGAGTAGGCAGAAGCATGAAATTTTAGGATATTGTTTAGTACATTTCCCAAATTATAACAGGCGAAAATATATTTAAATTATTACTTTCTGGGGTCCAGGGGCCCAAATGTTTTTTTTCCCTATATGAGCTATATAAAAATTGAAAATCACTAATTCTTCTATTTCCCGTGTAGGTAGAATCATGAAAGTTTGGCAAGTTGTTAAGTACACTAAACCGACGCTAAATTGCAAAAAAGAATTTTAAAATTCCCACTCTTGGGGCTAGGGGCCCAACTGTAGTTTTTTCTTATATTAAAAACCGTCTTATCTCTAATTCTCAAATTTACCGTATACGTAAAGAAATGAAACTTTTGGAAATTATTGAGCACACTCTCCCAACAAAAATGGAGAAAAAGTCTTTTAAAATTCTCACTCAGGGTGGGGCTGGTGTTCCCAAATGTATTTTTTTTCCTTAAATGAGCTGTATTTCACATCTAAAATGTTAACAGGTGAAAACATATTAAATTATCATGATGGTGCAGTCATAACTGGTGTGCCAGAGTCTTGGGATTGCTGGTATAGACTTGCAGACACTATGCTTTTCTGATAGGCAATTGTATTTGACCTGCTTTAAGATAAATCTACCCTTTTACTTCATGCTAATAAACAGTTTTGTACCCTTCTACAGAAAACATCATTTAAAACCCGTGAGAAGCCGGGTACTTGCCTCTAGTATATATATAATTCTCATCATGGTCCTGCCATGCCGGACACCAAGCAAGTAGCAAGCTATCTGACACCACCGACTAATCAGATTGCAAGAAAAGGTAGTGCGCATTGAGACCAGCAATTCGTTGAATTTAAGTCAATTACAATGTTCTTTCAGAACAACAAAATGCTATGTATTTCGTAGAGTAGTGGTTATTAAATACGCATAACACGCGGAGGTCACAGATTCAAGGGCCAGCTAAGACATTACTTTTTTATTTTTAAAAATGTTTGCGTTCGTTCCCGTTCATTTACCACTTTCTTTTCGATCATGACTACGAAACACCATAATAAGCACAAGACGAGTGGAAATAAGCTTGACGAATGACCTTTCTCAGGTTAGGCCAATTAGTTTATGGTTGCCAAGCTAGGGTGGTGCAGGGTGTGGGTGGCAAGTGGCTAACCACAGTGCACATGCTTTTAGATCAATAATGCGTCGCAGTTATCCCTGCATCTTAGGTTCATTCGCGTTGTTCTGATTTCATCGTAGTGTACTTTGTGTATGTTCACCCCCCACTCTCTTTGCACAATATATGAGCAAATCTGCAGCGTATGCTACGCCGCGGACATCTAGAAGTTTTTTTTAATTTCAGTTCCTTCTTCCAATTGAGATTCTCCAGCCACACAGCAGGAGCTCTTTTGGGTATATAACATTAAAACAAAATTGCAATGTCAAAAGTTTAGAGATAACAGTCACTCAAAAGATCACATGCGTTTGTTTATTTTCCATCTTTAGACCCAACCACCTGCAGACGTAAGATGTTGACGGATGGCAACACTGTGGCGGACGTCGACCTTCACCTTGCTCAAGCCCCTGACCGGTGCCATCAGCGCCCTGTTCATCATCGCCGTCCTCCTGGCGTCGTCCGATGACCGCCTCCCCGTGCGACCCGACCCCGACCCCTCCCCTCTACTGCTGACCGTCAACCACGACCGGGGACGCCTCGGGAACAAGATGTTCAAGTACGCCGCCCTTCTGGGCGTGGCCAGGGCTAACGGACGCCGCCCGGTCGTCAACCCGTATGTGGCGGACGTGGACATGGCCCAGGTCTTCAACCTGACTCACGTGGAGAGACACGATGACGTGGAATGGGGATATCCGTTTTTTGGGTAAGCCTCAGTGCTAGATTTACCTATTCGCCAAGCAAGCTATAGCTTTGGGCCCCCGCCTTCTTGGTCTCTTTTAGCGGAAATTTTTTCTCCATATTCGGCTCTGACATAGAATATCTGAATCTGGTCTTCAAAGGGCCCCCCATATCTCAAATAGCTTAGGACCTCTGCCTTCTTGGCACTCACCCCCGTCGGAATCCTTTCTCCACATTTTGCACTGACATAAACCATCTGTACCTCAAAAGGCCCAAATATCTCAAATAGCTTAGGGCCCCATCAAGTCTATAGCCAGACCTGGTTATGGTTTGAAGGTCAACTTATTTGGCGAAATCAATGCACGACATCATGACATTTTTGGGACATGCTGACAAGCATCCATGCTGCTGTGCATTGCCCGACAATGTAAACACCGACCTGATAAGATATTACTAATTCATAACACACCGTCTCTCGCTTTGATATTTATATTTTTAGCCTGTCGTCGTAGCCTCCACGCTGGCATTGTGTTTTTCTTTTTTTTAAATAAGTCAATTATATGAAAACAAGAATTCAGACGTTGTTAACGTGCTTAAAATCAACACTCTGGATGCGTTGAGCATTGCCACACTTTGTGTGAGTGTATGTGTGTGTGCGGGGGTGTGTTTGTGTTTTGTGTGTGTGCGTACGTGCGTGCGTGCGTGCGTGCGTGTATGTGTTCGTGTGTGTGTGTGTGTTTGTTTGCTTGTTTGTGTTTTATGAAATGACTCAGCGAATGTGTTAAAAATGGATGAAGTTAATATTTTTAAAAACTTTGAGGTGAATGTGTAAACCATAAACTCGTTGAAATTAAATCAGAGGGCAACTGTTCACATGATTGTGTTAGGGATCGACGCAGTGATTACACTGAGAATCGATACAAAGAATGTTTTGAGTCACGATAAAATCTACTTGTTGAGAATCGATTACGATAAATGCGTTGTGAGACGATGCAATAATGAATGTGGTGAGATTTGAGATAAATTTAGACCTGACGCTCAATACCAAGTTTCATTTTTCTTCACTGTGTGAGTATGTCATTGTGTTTTAAAGAGAAATCAGCAAAACTTTCTTCACTCTGTGAGTATGTCATTGTGTTTTAAAGAGAAATCAGCAAACCTTTCTTAAATCTGTGAGTGGGTCATTGTGTTTTAAAGAGAAATCAGCAAACCTTTCTTCACTTTGTGAGTAGGTCATTGTGTTTTAAAGAGAAATCAGCAAACCTTTCTTCAATCTGTTAGTAGGTCATTGTGTTTTAAAGAGAAATCAGCAAACCTTTCTTCAATCTGTTAGTAGGTCATTGTTTTTTAAAGAGAAATCAGCAAACCTTTCTTCAATCTGTGAGTGGGTCATTGTGTTTTAAAGAGAAATCAGCAAACCTTTTTTCACTTTGTGAGTAGGTCATTGTGTTTTAAAGAGAAATCAGCAAACCTTTCTTCACTTTGTGAGTAGGTCATTGTGTTTTAAAGAGAAATCAGCAAAGGTTTCCTTACTATGTGAGTAGGTCATTGTGTTTTAAGGAGAAATCAGCAAAAATTTCTTCATTGTGTGAGTAGGTCATTGTGTTTTAAAGAAAAATCAGCAAACCTTTATTCACTCTGTGAGTAGGTCATTGTGTTTTAAACAGAAATCAGAAAAGCTTTCTTAACTATGTGAGTAGGTCATTGTGTTTTAAAGAGAAATCAGCGAAGTTTTCTTCACTGTGTGAGTAGGTCATTGTGTTTTAAAGAGAAATCAGCAAAACTTTCTTCACTGTGTGAGTAGGTCATTGTGTTTTAAAGAGAAATCAGCGAAGTTTTCTTCACTGTGTGAGTAGGTCATTGTGTTTTAAAGAGAGATCAGCACAACTTTATACGTGTAGGTCATTGTGTTTTAAAGAGAAATCAGCAAAACTTTCTTCACTGTGTGAGTAGGTCATTGTGTTTTAAAGAGAAATCAGCAAAACTTTCTTCACTGTGTGAGTAGGTCATTGTGTTTTAAAGAGAAATCAGCAAACCTTTCTTCACTGTGTCAGTAGGTCATTGTGTTTTAAAGAGAGATCAGCACAACTTTATTCGAGTAGGTCATTGTGTTTTAAAGAGAAATCAGCAAAACTTTATTCACTGTGTCAGTAGGTCATTGTGCTTTAAAGAGAAATCAGCAAACCTTTCTTCACTGTGTCAATAGGTCATTGTGTTTTAAAGAGAAATCAGCAAAAATTTATTCACTGTGTGAGTAGGTCATTGTGTTTTAAAGAGAAATCAGCAAAACTTTAATCACTGTGTCAGTAGGTCATTGTGTTTTAAAGAAAAAATCAGCAAACCTTTATTCACTGTGTCAGTAGGTCATTGTATTTTAAAGAGAAATCAGCAAAACTGTATTCACTGTGTCAGTAGGCCATTGTGTTTTAAAGAGAAATTAGCAAAGCTTTCTTCATTCTGTAATGCGCCAGAAATATTTAATCTTATCTTGCTTTATAAAAAAAAGATAAAGAAATACAGCAAGATAACGTATCTTTATGGAAACACACACTTCCTGTCTAGCTAATCACCATGTCGTCTGTGGATTAAAACACATTATGGAAGCCTCCACGCAAGGGAAATAAGGCAGATATAACTGTCTTAGGTTTCCCCCCAAAAGAATGGTCATAGTTACCCCCCTTCAATAACAATACTTTCATTTCACAAATTTATGGATATTGTTTAGACGCTAATAGCTTTACTTAACGACATTGTTCTTGATGAATTATAATTTATTAGAAACGAGCAACGAATCCCGTCCAAGGACGTTCCAAGGGCGTTTCAGTGGCGTTTTTTTCTTGGAGTAACAGTGGTGATGATCAGGAGGGACACGCTTCAAGATGGGAACACATCTTGATGACAAAATGATGAGGAAAAAAAAACTGCGCCAAAAAATAACTCGTTGTGAACGCTCGCGTTAATTTTGTCAAAATGTAAATGAGATTTAATTATTCATCGCTAGTGATTGGCTGTAGGAGTTATGGGGACCAATCAGTATCGAGGACCGACAGACAACTGCCTTTTGTATATATATATATACTAGTGTTTTACCCGTCACAAATGACGGAAATTTTAAAAGTAAATTATTTTGTTTTTTTTTAAAACTCTCCCTTTTCCCTCAAAACTATATGGTAAATAATCGGAAGATGTGGAGGCAAAGAGAGGAAAATTAAATCTCATTTCCATATTGAACAATTGTGTGGGGACGTTCCAAAAGAGTTATGTTTAGTGCAGTAATTATTTTTTTTCAAAAATCTACCGTTCCGAACGGACGTACATAGCAAATTATATATTTTAATTATATATACGAAAATATATGTTATGAGGAAACGTTTTTGCTTAGGCTGTGCGCTATATAGGAAAATATTAAAGTACCAATAGTTAATCTATAATACTATAATGTAATATATACATTTTAGGTATTTTAATAAAATTTTTCATTGTTTACAAGTAAGTTATTCTTCCAGTTCTATAATAAAAGCAATTTTAAAAAAAAATAGATTAAGAAGCATTAAAATATTACATATAAACAGCAGCGTAGCTATAGAAGGGGGGACAAAATTCGAAATCCCCCCCCCCTAAGGAATGGTGACAGCAAACAACCTTGTCTCACACCAGTCTTCCCTTTGACCAGGGACAACTCGAAAGTTTATCTCTTCGAAGGTGGTTCTGATTATATCAGTAATCTTCTGTGGCACCTCATAATGCCTCAGCAATTGTCCACAGGGTTTGCCTGTCCACAGTGTAGAAGGCATTTTCATAGACAAGAAAATTGACATAGTGAGGCGGTTTACACTCAAGGGAAGTGGCTCCTTCAGAATGATGCGCTGTGTCGCTATCTGGTCAGAATAGGATCTGTTGGTGCGAAAGCCAGCTTGCTGGTCTCGCATAAGAGGGTTTATATCGTTTTTCATCCTGTTAAGTAGCACACGGTTGAAAACCTTTTCTGGGATGGACAACAGTGTGATCCCTGTGTAGTGGGAGCTTAAATCTTCCTTCTTTGGGATCTTGATAACGTATCCCTCTTTCCAATCGGAAGGCACTTGCTCCTATTCCCATATCTTCATCAACAGAGGGTGTAGCATTTCCACAGTGGTTTCCACGTCCGCTTTCAATTCCTTTGCTGGGATGCCATCAGGTCTTGCAGCTTTTCCGTTTATGACTTGTTTAATGTCCCTGCTAATTTCTTCTTTGTGGGAAAACTGCAGTCGATTAGCAGGTCATTATCAGCTGGTTTAATAATTGGTGGGTTCTTTGGTTTCTGCCTGTTTAAAAGCTCTCCAAAGTGCTCCATCCACCTCCCTGTCTGTTGCTCTTCACTTTTTATGGTGTTTCCCATTTAATCCTTCATGTGTGTTTATATGCATGTTTATAATTTTTATTTTAAAATTTTCATAATTATATATATGTCATTTTTATTTTATCTCTCATTGTATGTCTAATTTTCTATAATTTTATTTTATATAATTTTAACATATATTGCAAATGACCTGACACAGTAAACCCTAAATGGGACCTAATGCTCTTGAGCCTTGTCAACATATTAAATTGAAGTTTAAACATCTTAGGTGGTCACGTGTCCACGAGACCAAGTACGCTTACTTTGACCCGGTCTTCCAACATCTGCCGCGACGTAACATCTCCCTCCGGGGCTGGATGCAGTCCTGGAAGTACTTTGACCATGTAGCAGATGAAGTGAGGAAGGAGTTTTCACTTGTGCCCAGACTTCGGTGAGTTTTCCCTTGTCCCCAGACTTCGGTGAGTTTTCCCTTGTCCCCAGACTTCGGTGAGTTTTCCCTTGTGCCCAGACTTCGGTGAGTTTTCCCTTGTCCCCAGACTTTGGTGAGTTTTCCCTTGTGCCCAGACTTCGGTGAGTTTTCCCTTGTGCCCAGACTTCGGTGAGTTTTCCCTTGTGCCCAGACTTCGGTGAGTTTTCCCTTGTGCCCTGACTTCGGTGAGTTTTCCCTTGTCCCCAGACTTCGGTGAGTTTTCCCTTGTGCCCAGACTTCGGTGAGTTTTCCCTTGTCCCCTGACTTCGGTGAGTTTTCCCTTGTGCCCAGATTTCGTTGAGTTTTCCCTTGTGCCCAGACTTCGGTGAGTTTTCCCTTGTGCCCAGACTTCGGTGAGTTTTCCCTTGTGCCCAGACTTCGGTGAATTTTCCCTTATGCCCAGACTTCGGTGAGTTTTCCCTTATGCCCAGACTTCGGTGAGTTTTCCCTTGTGCCCAGACTTCGGTGAGTTCTTCCTTCCTGACCCTGGAGTCAAAATGTAATGTTTTATATGGCATTCCATACAGTTGGTAAAATAAAATTGGTCTTGCCTAGTTGTTTTGAAGAAACTATTTAGACTTGGAATATCTCAATAGGTAATGTTGCTATTTTAAGAAAAGTCAGTTGAAAGTATCTTTTGAAAAGAAAAAAGTAATTAGTTGAAACAATGTGGTTGGAAAATAGGTCATGAAACTAAATTGGCGATAAAGCCGTTGTATTGATTAAGTCTACTAAACGTATCATTGACAATGAGCCGCTAAGATATGCTCATACAGGATGTCAGGATATTTGATGAATAAATTATTGATTAATTCCAACTGAATACAGGGCTGCATTGATGTTCTATAAATACCGTACATTTTGTCCCTGAATTAGTATTAATTTCGGATGGGAAATGTAAATGTGAAAGTATACGTTTACCAAATGGAATGTTGTAATATTTTTCATGCAATAAAAATATGTAAATACTTATTTTTTTTTATTACGATACCTTTAAAAATACAAATCCTTTTCGTATGCTTTTTCCTTACAATTATTTCGTTAAAAACATCGTTTTTTTCTGTTTTATTTTTAAAAATTTTAAAATTATTATTTATTTATTTATTTTTTTTGCACTCCAACTTTAATTAGATTCTAGATCTACATCTTGAGATTGTGCACTCAAAAAAATTCTTCTTACTTTTTTTACTAGAATATTTAGATATTTCTATCTTACAATTCTTTTCTTAGCTTACATTTGCTTTTGTTTAAGTTACTTTTTTTTTTCTTTTAGGGAAAGTTGAAATAAATTCCCAATAGAAACATTGTCACCCATATGGAAATAAACAAAAACGGTTAAATAAGTTTAGACTTTATAGGAATCTCTTAATATTATATTTACTTTCTTTCATCTTTAGGTCTCACGCTGAAGACTTTAAGAAGAAAATCCGGAACTCGATGCCGGACAAGGACCTGGCGTTCGTTGCTGTCCACGCGCGCCACACTGACCAGTACTCCGTCAAAAACAAAATAACCTGCGTGGCCCCTAAATCCTTCTACGTCAACGCCTTCAACAAAATGAGGACCCTCTTGCCGGACAAGCACCCCGTCTTCGTGGTAGCGGGCAACAACCTTCAGTGGTGCCGTGAGAACATCGTCGGCGATGACGTCATCATCCTGCCCCCGCAACCCCCGGAGGTCCACTTCGCGGTGCTGTCCAGCTGTGACCACGGCATCGTCTCTGTGGGCACCTACGGCTGGTGGGCCGCGTGGCTCACGGGGGGCCACGTCATATTTTACACGAAGTTCCCCGTCGAGGGCTCGCATGAGGCGATCGATTTCGTCCGCGAGGACTACTACCCGCCGTCTTGGATCCCTGTCGATGACTGACTTTCGGGACTGTGAGACAATTAAGTTTTTGTTACAACTACACATTTCCAATATTACTGTAATTTTTATCGCGATTACCAAATACTGTCATTATTCCCTCGAATGCTCATTGGGACTTGTGCAAAATAACGCAGTCGTGTTCAAAGTTGCACATCATCTACTTTTGTATGTGCAAAATTTTACACCCCATAGAATTGGCCATAAACATAGATGTTATAGTATCCTTTTCATAATTATTCTGCCCCATAAATATAAACTGCTGCGCGACGTGGGTCAGAAATATGGGCAGCCGCGCAGCTTAAAGTGTTAATTCGATACTATGATATCGTTTGGGGATTTGCGTGTTCCACGGGGTATTGGCATCGTTCACACTAAGGTTTTCAGTCACGCAAGAGGTCACTGTTGATCGTATGTAGAAGGTTGCCATGTTTTTAAAGTCCAAGTAAAAAGAAAAAAAAAACATTGATAAAACACCACCTCGCCATCCATCAACCATTTATCATCTACCAATCTGCAACATTCCTGCTAACGCTGTGTTGATTTTACATTTGTTGCCTTAAAATTCATCGGACCATTTGTCACATGTTCGAACATTCACTCGTGTTAAAGGCAGCCTTTATTTAACACTTCGATTAAAAACAAACCGTGACTCGTGACATGCAAGAGAGCGTTTCTCTCGCTTAATTATTCCAATCATTTTTATTTTACAAGTTACACACTCGAAGTAATATTGTGAAGTTCCTAGGTTGTTCTTAGGCTAAGTGTCTTTAACTCTTTCACTCTTTTTCTCTAATCTGCACACACTTGGCTAATTATTATACAATCACTAAACTCCAAAGCAGAATGCACAAATAATTATGTTTAATCACTTCTTCTATACTATCATTATTCCAACGAATACACGAATTTACACATCTCTCTAACACTTGCGTCTATCTCCCTATCCGTCCTACTTCCTCCGTCCGTCTGTCCGTGTGTGTCCGAGTCTGAGTCCAAGCGTCCATCTTATACCTCTCAGACTCCGCCCCCTCCAACTCTCACCGTCCGAAGGTCAATCTGTCAATCATGTTTGTACCTCCCCTAGATAAGACGGTGTGGGGTGGTTTGACGTAATCTATCACTGGTCACTAATCCCCTACCCGAGTCGCTCTGACCATACATGACACCTGGGCTGGACGTATGGTCCGTTCCGTCTACCAGGCCTTGATTACAGGTAACATCCACCCGTCACATTTGCCCTCCGGTCGTTGGACTAAACTCGCCAGACTTTTGGGCTCCTCAAGGGCCGCTAGCCAGACCCATCTCAAAGTTCGCCCGACCTAAATTCCCCACAATATTAAAAAAGGAATTCTGGGTAAATTGCGCTTTACGACTCACTCCTCAAGTGCCTTTTTATGTTATAATTTTTAAAAATATTTTTATTATTATTATTATTATTATTTAGATTGTTAATGATTCCGCAAACGCCTTTAGCCTTTTTAGAACATACTTATATGAACAAACTCTTATTTGAGACGATGATGATTTTCAATTTGATTGTTACTCAATTTGTTTCCTGTTAAACCTATTTCATATATTTTTTCTCCTTTTATCTATTTAATGGTGATTAAGGCCGAATACCGTATATTCCGGGGTATAAGACGCCTGGGCGTAAGCGACGTTCTTTCTTACTTTTCCGGCTAATATAGGTTCTTAGCTATTTTCACATTATAAGCCCATCCCTCTTCCAACACACACCAAGTAATTTTTTTTTTAAAATCAGATTTCCTTTCAGTGTGATAATTCTAATTCAAATAACTCCACCATCCTTCTTTTGATCACTAATAACATAAGTACACTAATGACATCCTGCAAGCCTTTGACTATACCCTTTTATACGACGCATAGAACGATATTCGGCGCATAAGACGCACCCGGGACTTTTGATAAGATTCTTACAGGTTTAAAAAGTCGTCTTTAAGTTCAGAATCTGCGGTAATGTTAAAACATGATTTACTTAGCTCCCATGTTCCCTTTTCAGTTGGGAAAATAATTTTTGTCCCGGGGAAAAAAAGGAAAGACGGGGACAGGAGGCATACCATTTTTAAGATAACGATTTTTGGAGTGAGGGAAAGGGGGCTCGGTGGTGGCACTTCTATCGATGCAGCACTTCCGGTCTTGTTCCTAAGCTCTTTCCTACACAAGCAGTTGTTGCCCTTAAAAAGGTCACATGGATGCATAGATGTGATAGTTATCTTGGCGTGTCACGCCGGGGACCTCTCTAGAGGACTTGAAACAAGAAAACCGTTGGTATTTCAAGCCCCGTTCTATTGAACACGCCTTCTATACAGAAGATCTTAGCGTCCTACGTTTATGTCTAGTTTTGCACTTTTAATCAGTTTTAAATAGCATGTTGGTTTGAGCTATAGTAAGGAAGGTAGATAACTAGTAGCCTACAGGGTAAATCATGATGTCTTCTAAAAAAACGGCTTTCTCTCCCCTTCTTAAAAAAGTGGCACCAAGAAAATGAGAATAATAAAAGTTGAAAAATAATTTTGAAAGAAAAAAATTATTATCTTGCCTTTTTCACCCTCCAGATTTTTTAATGCATTCTTTTAACATTTGGTTTTAATTTTTTTATATAAATTTATTTACCAAGTTATTTATTCCATAATGGCCTATAAATAATGAAACTTCGATTGAATACTCACGTGACTTTTTAAAAGAGAAAATATCATTACAATGCTGACGGTATTCTTATTTTAATGCATAATTATTTATTCTAGTAACTAGTACTGTAGAAGTCCTTTAGTCCGGCATCCAACAGTCCGGAATGCCTGATAGTCCGGCATAGCTTAGGAAGAATTTTTTTTTATATTTTTCTCCAAAAGTGTGTTGTTAAAGCAAATAAAAACGCCCGAGATCTATTTGGAAGTTTTCGGGATAGTTCGGGATCACACGGAAGCGCTCGGTATTGTTCGGAAACAATTAGCGGTCGGCTAGTCTCAGCTGTCACAATAAATACAGGTGCAGTGCAGCACAGTTAATCAATCCCGAAGCGTCTTCAGTTGTTTTTTTGTGTTGTTGTTGTTGTTGTTGTGCGTTCTTGTTTTTGTGTCCTTTCAGATCGCAGTAAACTGTGTCTCAGTACTCTCTACTGTAATGCGTACTGTAATACATACGTAAGTTTTGAAACTTTTTAAAAACAAAATGAGTTTCGTTCTAACTATACAGTGACCATGTTTTCAAAACATGAGCCTTCGAGTTCAACAGGAGAGAAACGAAAACACGTAACACTGACTCTCAATCAGAAACTAGAAATCATCAAACGGCTAGAAAAAATTGAGAATAGACATGTTTTAATGAATGAGTTTATCATTGGCTTATCAGCTATTCATGACATTAAATGAAACATAGTTCATTTGTTTGACGGCAAAGACTACACTAAAAAGAAGGGGCACTGCCAGAAAGATCGGAATTTTCGATAGTCCGGCACCGAGCCGGTCCCGAACGTGCCGGATTATCGGACTTCTACTGTACTTATTGTTTTTAAAATCATAGCTATAAATGTGCTATTTTTCAGTGTGAGAAAATCATTAGTTTGCCTAAAGAATGCATGTGTATGTGAATATGGATACAGCGAAATAGTAATATTCACAACTACTCTCAATAATCACTAAGACATTGGCCTGGATCGCACCTTAACTATACAATAGATGTCGTTTTTTTGAAGTGCGTTACGAGCAAATGTGTTATTTAAATTTACTGGGATGCACCTCAAATAAATATAAACATAGTTGATAGCTACTTAGTATACACATATTTTTTTAACATAACAACAAAAAATGAGGGAATTGAACATTTAATCAGCGAACTTTTTCATTGTAATCTGTGTTATATGTATTTTATCCACAGGGACCCGGATAATGAAATCTTTCAATATCCCATACTTCATGCTAGAGTATCCCGCCTAGTCATTTTTATGGTGATGTTATAACAGCGGCGTCACTGGGGTTGGTGTCACCCAGTGCGGTAGCTCATGGCGTCAACGCGTCACGACTTACCACACATACCACCTCCTACGAGTCTCCCCTGCCAAATAAAAGGAACATGCTTCGCACTAGAAACTTTGGTATCAGCCCTTGTGATGGTGGCACCCGGTGCGGTCCCCAACCCCTTAGAGACGCCTCTGGTAGTCGGCCTTTTTTGATATCGCAAGCCCCCCCCCCCCAAACGACACCCCTTTTTTAAAAAAGACAAACAAGCACAAGCAAACCAATGATATAAATTTTGTTCGTTTAGATATCATTATCTATATCTGTGTTGTTATATAACCATTATGTGTTATAAACTACATTTGTTAATACATTGCTAAAAATGGAGTGTTTTAAAGTTAATTGTTGGCACTTTCAATTAAAAGTTCCTCCCTTCTCCTGATTACCTTATGATCTCTTATGTTGCGTCCGCTGTAGAAGACGTTGGGACGATTCATCATGCATTGGATATTACTGTATTTTTTAATGTATTTGTATTTACTCCTCGGCTAATCTCATTTTGAAACACTTTACATCTTAATCTCCCGTGAAAACTGTTTTTTTTTAAATTATTTATTTTATTTTTGTAATTAATTTTTTTTAAAATGATGATTTTTGAGTATTTTTATGTTCTTTATCTCTACATTCCCGTGTAAATATATCCAATAAAAGCTATTGGAACTTTGATTTAGGACTAATTAGTTGCTGGTGAATGACCTTTTAGTACATTCTGTTTGTTAGTGCCGAATGACCTGTTTCCATTCTGTTTGTTAGTGATGAATGACCTGTTCAGTACATTCTGTTTATTAGTGGTGAATGACCTGTTTCCATTCTGTTTGTTAGTGGTGAATGACCTGTTCAGTACATTCTGTTTGCCAAAAACTCATCACCCCAATAATAAAATTAAATTAAATTAAAATAAAACCGGCTGACGTATTATGTCCAGGAATCATTCAACCGGAAAGAAACGTTCTTTGATCGTCCTTGTCGATGGATTCATGGACATTTATCAGCATCTAAGTCTTGTTTTATTTTTGCAATGTTATTAGTTTTAAAAAATATATTTACTAGCAAAGTCATTTCAGCCGACAAAACGCATTTTTTTCCTCTCGTTGTACTTTCAGGATCACGCATAATTTTTAAAAATATATTTAACTTTTTTTTTTAGAATGAAAAATGCACATGTTTATAAAATCAATATTCATAGGAACTTTAATCGAAAAAAAATTTGCAGAAATGGAAATATTGATAAAAGCAAGACTAAAACTGACGTTTACATAAAAAAAAGAGTTACCATTGACTGAAATACATTTTAAAATGGAAGCAATAAAATAAGGCTCTCAAATTCACACCCCAAATCAAGTCATAAATGTAAGTTGAAATGTGTAAAGAAAATACACTACAAAGACTTTAAAGTCTATAAAAGATAGTAATACTTCATTTAACACATACACACACCACACACGCATATATCTACATAGAAATATGTAATAGTATGTTGTCTATTTTTATCTTAGTGCAACAGAGATTCTGATAGTGATATCTCTAAAAAAGATAATAAGAAATTAATTACTCATGCTGCCTCTTTTGAAAACATTTGGGGGCAGCGGTGGTCGAGTGGCAAGCGCGCTCGACTGGCGCTCCGATGGTCACGGGTTCGAATCCATGGGAAGCCAGGGAACTGTTCCCGGGGCCTAGGGCGTCCCCGAGTTCCACCCAGCTCCAAATGGGCGAAAAGCGGCGGGGTAATGCGTGGAACCCTCAGCCGTGGCATGTGACCGCTGCATCACTTGCCAAAAACAACTGCTGCCTTGCAGATGGTCTTGGCTGACCAAAGGCAATGGAAGCAAATCCAGAAAATACAGCAAGCTGAAGTCGGAGACAACGGGCCAATTGGCACAAAACTCGTGGCATGAACAACTCAATATCAATATTGAGAACGAAGAAGAAGAAGAAATCTTTTGACGGAAATAAATAAATAAATAAAAAGAGTTCGTGTTTGGACTTGCTCAAGAAAATGCATCTTGGGTTTTATCTCATAGGAATAAAAAAGTCATTACCCTGACCAAATTACACATATTTTTTTTTTAAAATTAAATAAATAAAGCGACAACATTGTCGTGTTGGATACATTATAAAATGAACCTGGATTACTTTTTTGCACATAAACTTTGTAATAATATAAATTTTTATGATAACAATGTAATAATCATAATCATCATAGTAATAAAAATTAAAATAAAAAATAAATATTTTTTCTGTTAAAAAATTCTTGAAAGAAAACACATGCAAGGGAATAAAAGAAAAACATAATTGTAAATAGACAAATGTAGTTACTGTTTTCTTTCTTTGATTCAATGGGACTCACAAGAGTACGTCACGTGTTACTGTTTTTCTCTATTTGATTCATCCAGACTCACAAGAGTGCGTGTTGTTACGCTTCGGCTTGTGTTGCAGTCCGCGCTGTTAACCAATTCTTAGAGGATATCACTGAATGGTCCTTTGTGTTAACTGACTATAAATAGCAGTGTGCTCAGAAAGGCACTAGATGGCGTGATAAAGTGATCGACTGTCGAAAGTGGAATGTGTCAAGTGGATTTATGAGGATCTTAAAACGGGGCGAGAACCCATGACTCCAAAAGTCTTGTTTACATCGGAGAAACTGAAGATGATCTCAAGTATTTTGTGTTCAAGGCACTAAGAGAACAATGCAATAACAATTGTATAACGTTATGAAACATTTGAAATGATAGTTCTATAATTTTAACAGCAGCAATTATAGTTTAAGCATACAAAATGAAAACATTACAATGCGCGTTTCTCGAAAACAAAAAAAGGCTGTCAATACATTACTTTAAAGAAATGTTTACAAGAACTTTGTTACATTTGTTAAATTAATTTACAGTATTCAAAATCCGTGTTTATATATTTTTTATTCGACATCGTAACCAGTCAGTAATTTAGAAATAAAATTACAAAGATATTTTATCAAAGAGTTATGGAATGTCGAAAAGAATTTCAAATGTGTAAAACGCATTTTAATAAGAGAGGCTGCTGAATAGAATATCAACACTTTACAGCCAAGAGGAATGGAATTGTGAAAAGAAATAAAAATCGTTAAAGTATTATATCGTTCTAAAACAATGTATAAACTCTGTACAGATATCTCTTAAACATTCTGTTATACACTCTGGGAGTTTAAATAAATATTGTTATTGATAAAAGTCTTTAAAAATGTTCTGAACGATAACAAAAAAAGAGTATGATATATTCTCAAACTGTACTTCATTTATGGAGAAAATAAAAATATTCTCATTGTCTGTGAAACGTTTGCCATACCATCGTAATCCCAGGATAATGTTAAACAAGTAATAAAAACTCGAATGAGTATTTAAACGCAAGTTCCAAAAATAAATTTCCGATTTTTTTTTTTACTCAAGGGAAATCATTCTAGATTAAACTAAAAGTCATTTCAAATTAAAAATTCTGGTACGAAACAAACTATGACGTCATATCACCTCACGCTGATTCACACCAAGAATGTGTCAATATAATTCGCTACGCGCAACAGTCTCAATAGCATTCACGAAGCGGGAAAACGCCATTGATTATCATTCTACATTACAAATCAATTAAATTACAATTACAGTAAATAATTCTAAAAGTAAACAAAACAATTAGTGCATACAAATTGCTGCTAAAGTTACGGGAGTCGAAAGAAAAGAGATTTTTAAAAATCTCCTTCTCCAACATTGTTCTAAATATTATTAGCTATCGTTTGGCGTTTGTTTCAATTCGATAGATATTATTGTTAGCGAGAAATTGACAAAATACTGAGATTTTTTAAAACATTTAATCTTCCAGGAAATCCACTTTTTTGGCCTGTGCACATCCTTAGGACCTCCTTAACATATTTGCAAAAGACCCGAGCCCTATATCTGCTATGGTTCAGGAGGAGTTTCTGATCAAAGCTCAAACAGACTGGCCAGACATTTCAAGTATTTTAATTGCAATTTTTCCAATTGCGTTAAGAATGCCTTTTCACTCAACTTCCACTTACCCTACCAGAAAACTATAAATATGATCAATGGCAAACGTATTTTGTTTTAAAAAGGAGAGGTTATAATTTTAAAAAAACAACAAAAAACCTTTTTATTCTGCCTTATCCATAACCGATTCTGCCCCCCCCCCCTCAATTTCGCCCCAGATGAGCCAAACCTCTTATCTGTGTCTCCAAATCGGAAATTTAACAGACGGACGCTATCAAAGTTGGCTAAGGAGTCACGTTGAAAACTAACATTGGTACAAAAAACATTGTCGGCGGTTGCAATCTCGTAGAGGGTCATTAGAAACGAGACAAATTTAGTTCAAACATAGCACTATAACATGCTTAACGGTCTTTGTAAATTAATCAAATTGGACAATTGAAAACCATAAATTACATTGATATACGTTTCAGAATACCCGTGTTATTTTCTAAGCCCTTAAAGCCATGAGATTTCAACCAGGCCTTAAAAGAGGTTTCGACTTGGTTATAAGAGACTTATCGTGTTCTTTGATGATAATAACTCATTTATCCCAAAAGGCGAATTTACAAAGGGGGTAAAAGAATATATAATTATCCACTTGGTATTTGAGTTGAGTATATAATTATACCCTAGTATTTGAGACTTTAATCTACTTATCCACTTTTAGTCGAGACCTCTAGACATCATCCGGTATCCACGTTTATTAAAAATTATCCACTGGTATCTGACATCATTATAAAGCTATCGAGTGAATAGCTAATTATCCATCGCTATTCGAATTGAGTATTTAATTATCCACTATACACTGGCATTTGAGTTGAGTATTGACTTATCCACTATTATTTTAGTTGAGTATCTACTTATCCATATTTATAAAATATGAGTTCAGTAATTATCCACTGGTATTTGAGAACAGTATGTATTTATCAGCTACAAAGGCATCCACGTTCATCCAAATAGAATATCAAAATCCAATGGTATTTTTTCAGTTATACAATCATTCACTAGTATTCGGGCCTATTATCTAATTATACAGTTTTATCAGAGCACAGTATGTATTTATCTACTGGTAACAAAGAGGAATTTCTAATTATCCACTGCTTTATGAGGCACCTAGTCATCCACAGCTATCCACACCTAAGATGTAATGATCTACTGATATTCGAGGTGGATATTTTATTATCACCTGGAATCAAGGTGAATGATCTAATCATCCACTTGTATCCACTTGTATCCAAGTTGAGTATCCAATATTGAATTGTTATCCCATAAATCTCTCTACTTAATCAGTGTTATCCAAGCTGACAGTCTAATGGCCCACTGGTATTCCAATTAAGTATCTAATTACGCTTTATTAAAACATCCAGTTATCCAGTGTTACCCAATATAAGTGTCTAGTGATCAACTGGTATTCAAGCCGATTATCCAATCATCCACTGGTATTTAAGTCGAATATCTAATTATGCTTTGTTATTTAATACATCCAGTTATGCATTTTTATCCAAGCTTAGCATCTAATGATCCACTGGTATCCACGACTTGGGATAGTAGTCGTCGTGCACGAAACCAATTGCCTCGAAAGACGCCGGAAGCGGAAAGCGCTTGTAGTAAATCACGTGACCTCCGGTCAGCCACCCAGCCCACCAGCCGTACGACCCCACGGACACGATCATGTGATCGCAGGTCGCCAGGATGGTGAAGTGCAGGTCCGGTGGGCCGGGGCTGACCACCACGGTGTCGGGCCACCGGAAGTTGTCCTCACACCACCGCAAGTCGTTTCCCGACACGACGAAGAGGACGTTCCGCCCCTGCAGCAGTGACCTCATCTTCCGGAAGGCGTTGGTGTAGAACGACATCGGGGCCAGCGTTGTATTGGGAAGCGACTTCTCGTCTAGCAGTCTCACGTGGACACCAACGAGAACTGGGCGTGAAATGCTGTTCTTTTTTTGGAAAAGCTTTTTCTTAAATTCATCAGCCAAGGACCTGCGGATAAACAGAAAAAAAAACTTAGTAATTATCCACTGGTATTTGAGTTGAGTAGCCCCCGGGGCATTGTGCCAACCACACAATCCCATGCTCATTAGGGGTCAATAAAACTTGTGAACGCTACTTCACTTGCTCCCATGGACCTTCATGGCCCGTAAGAGATATACTTTTTTTAAAAATGTAATTATCCACTACCAAGAGATCCACCGTTATCCGTGTAGAATATAAAAAAACCTAACAGGCGGTGATTATTTAAGCTAAGATATAAAAAAAAAAGAAATCACGTGTAATATTTCCCTTTATTTAAAGCTCGAGATTTTAAAATAATTATTTCTGAAAGATGCATACTTCTTCATTTGTTACTAATGAAACTTGTTATTGATTCGTTAGCAGTGAAAGTTATCACATAACAACAGGCTTAGAAGTACATGACTGTATGCGTTATTTTCATAGTAGTAGTTGTTTTTTTTACCCAACCCCAACCCCACCTAAAAAATAAAATAAAATGATTTTTTTTAAAAAATGTATCGTGTAAGAGCTTGTTAAGAGTTAAGTGGTAAAGTGACAGCACACATGTATCTTGTTAATAGTTCAGTCTTTAAAGACAGCATTTTGCAAATAATAGAATTTAATTAAGATAAAAAATAATTTAAAAACAAACAAACAAACACACAGGTACGAATCCATGTGTGTTTCTAAAAATAGATTCCTGCATCTTGAAATATTTTCAATTTAATTTTGGAATACTATTTCATGTAATTAAAATCAAAACTATGAAAACATTTAAAAAATGATTTTAAAAAGCAACAGTAAGTTGTGGTGGTATTATCGATCATCTTGAACAGCTGAATGAGAAAATAAATTTACCAGCAAATAAAATAATCCGAAATTAATTTAACAGCAGATCAAATTACCCAAAAACTATTTACCAGGAAATAAAATCACCCGAAACCAATTAATTTACCAGCAAATCAAATTACCCAAAATCTAATTACCAGCAAATCAAATTACCCAAAATCTAATTACCAGAAAATCAAATTACCCAAAATCTATTTACCAGAAAATGAAATTACCCAAAATCTATTTACCAGAAAATCAAATTACCGAAAATCTATTTTCCAGCAAATCTAATCACCAAAATGTAAAATAACCCGAACATCAAGTCGCAATAATCTCAAGTCGTCAGAAAATTAAGACATCATTATATCAAAAACCAGTAAATCAAATCATTAGACTATCAAGTCATCGAAAGACCCAGTCACCAGGACATCGAGAGCATCAAGTCAATAGAAAAGAAAGTTAACAGAATATCAAGACTCCTGGACATCATCATATGTTGCCATGATATAAAATCAAAATGATATAAAGCGACCTGAATATTAAGTTAATGGAACATCGACCCACTAGAGATTCAAGTAGGTATTTGCCTTGACAAGTCAGGTGTAGAATTTGTTTGGTCAATTCAATAAGATAATTGTTTTTACCAGGGGCGTCGCTAGGGTTGGTGTCACCCGGGGCGGTAGCTCATGGTGTCACCCCTTCATAATTTAAGGGGGACGTCCATAAATGACGTCACGTGAGGTTACCAATTTTCACCCCCCCCCCTTTTCACCCGCGTCATACTTTGTCACAAAAACGTAAACCCCCACCCCTTGTTCCACTATGACGTCACAAAGCTTGTTCCGCTATGACGTCATGTTGCAAATAAGTATTTTGTCATTTAAATATGTATTTAGTGTAAGTATGCACTCTAGTAGCGTAACACGCGGGGAGCTATTGAAAACGTCATTAAATAAATTGTAAACAATCAAATATTTATGGAGACTTTTATTTAAAGTTGCGGGGTTTTTTTTTAATGTGACGTCACATTTTTAAACACACCCACCCCCTAGTCACACATCTTCACAGATCCGTGACCCCTCCCCCTATGGTTGATTAAATGGAGGGGGCTGAGCGGACTAAAGCCAGTGGCCCCCAATAATTTAAATGTTATCATAATGTATAATAAAGATGGGCAAATGTTGTATGAATCCCTGAAAATGCCTTAGACAGTCATAAGTCAATGCTGCAGTTATAAGTATGAAGTATAACAGAGTCTGGGCTAATCTTTGTAAGAAGTGCAGTGCTGCTCATTTTGTGCCCTGTACAGCTCATTCCCTTCACTTGGTTGGGAAACGTGGAGCAGTTGACTTCTGCAAAATCTTTATGCCTGGCTTGTTGCATCTACTCATCGTCGACAGATACTTCCAAAACACATAAAAGTGATACAAGTTAATGAAGCCTTGTTTGACACAAGATGGTCAGCCCGAAATAATGCTGTAAGCAGGGCCAGCCTAAGGGAATTAGAGGCCCTAATCAAAGTGAATTTGGTGGCTAAAAAGAATTTTCAAGTCAAGACACACGGCTTCAACTCCTTGTAGTCTGGGTAGCAAGTATCTTTAATGAATCCTGAATCAACCTCTGTTACGTAGCGAACCTTACATTGATAGCCATGCATCCTCTCCCTTCCCGACCACACACTATTTTCCGTTCACATCACAAACAACGTGTTTCATACTCAGTCAACTCGCATGCTCATCCTATGTCAATACAACAACACAACATGACTCTAACAAATATTGCAGCACTGAAAGAATTAATATCAACGAAAATCAGCCCAGTGTCTGTTGACTTGAAGCAGAAAGATTTCGGAAGGAACTTAAACAAATTAAAGTCGCTATGTTACTTGAATTTTAGGGAAAACAATTTTAGAGAGATTTCAGAAAACAAAATTATCCCTTCAAGAGCCGAGAATATCTTTGATTTCAGCAAAGTATTTGAAGTCTCTCAATGAGTTTGTTAAAAGAAATCATTTTTAATTTGATTCATATGAAGACAAAGGAAAGGACAAGTCCGTGGG
>MUZC01004427.1:115967-133574 GCA_002072015.1 Radix auricularia | reverse complement strand
CCCCCCCCCCACCAACCCCATTAAGGTGGAGGATATAGTGAGGTGGGATTCATTCATATTCATGCTGTTAGTGTGTCAAAACCTTAATGACTTTATGTCCAACCTTTTTAAAGATCTCTCTGCTGCGATTTTTTTTTTTTTTTATGTTGTATGTGTGCTGGAATTTTTTTTATTATTGAAGGTTAACTGGTTTTTAAAAAATTAAAATCTTTGTGTTTAATGTAGATCTATATCATCGTATTTCTTACTTTCTTTCTAGTTGAAAGAAATGTTTATTCTTTGATTTTCTGACATAAAATCGAACAGTAAAATTTTAGGCTTTGGTGTCACCCCCCTGATGGTGTCACCCGGGGCGGCCCGTCATCACCACTATGGTGACATCATCACGGGTGGTGCGGACCGCACCGGGTGACGCCATCAGAAGTTGTTTTCACCAAAATCGTAAAATTCTGTATGGTCCCGTTATTTTCCGTATTTAGGGACTCGGAAGATGTCTTTGGGGTAACTCCGTGACCTATACAGCACTGGGTGACACCAACACTAGTGACGCCCCTTTCTTCAGTCACCCATAAGGGTACACTTGGTGTTAGCTTGAGGTACTCAATCCAATGAGGATGAGAACCTCCTACAAGGATTACGAATAAGCGCTTTTAAATGGCCGAATAACATTACAAGTTGACTCACAGCCGATTATCAAGCATTAAGCAGCTTAGAGAGCTTGCTTGAAACAGCTTACTGGGGATAAAATGATGTTACAAAAGGTGACAATGAACAGCTTACTGGGGATAAATGAAATTCACGAAGATTACACGGGTTGTATGGCGGTAATCTCACTTGTAAACAAACATTAAGCGGCGATGATGCTTGGCGCCTTTTTATTGATTTCATTATACGCCGTATTGAATAACTATATCCGAATGGTTTCGATAAATTTCTATTTCTTTTTTCAGCTGCATATTACGCAATTAAAAGAATGTAGTAACTAGATTCGATTCGCGGCGTAGCATACGCCGCAGAATTGTTCATAGATTGTGCAAAAAATAAAGTAGGGGAGGAACGGGCACAAACCTTACACAGTTAACAAGATGATAGTTGTTTTGGAACATTTATTCTTTCCTTCTATATAGTGCGATGCGCATAGTGCGGTGCGGCGCGGATGTTGACACTAATACATAATTATATATAAACTGCTTCTGGCTTGCTCTAGCTTCTGTCAAATTATGAATTGGTGAATCTTTTTGGGGCCGTGTGCCCAAAATTCAAACAAAACCCCACTTATTTACAAATGTACATTGCCAA
The DNA here is from genome assembly GCA_002072015.1 of Radix auricularia. Classification (NCBI taxonomy): domain Eukaryota; kingdom Metazoa; phylum Mollusca; class Gastropoda; family Lymnaeidae; genus Radix; species Radix auricularia. Next base: position 132,275 of record MUZC01004427.1, on the reverse strand, counting down.
CACTCCACAAATGAAACCCGAAATAGGAGGTAGGGCCAGGCTCGTTTGATTAAAGAAGTAATATTTTTGTCGCGTGCTTGCTGATGAGGCTCTGCGTGCCGACTGTGGCACGCGTGCCATAGGATCGCCATCACTGATATAGATTGATAAATATTTATTTTTTAATTGAAAATCTTGTTGAACTAAATGTTCAACCATCCTTAAAGGGGGGATCAATTAAATTAAATAACAGTTGAAACTGTTGAAAATATTTTTTTTAAAAAATAGTTCTATAATCCAGTGATGTAGAAAGGGATCAAAATTTTAAATGTTCATTGGTCCGTAAGTCAATTAAAACTGAGCCTCACCTTTGCTTAGGAAGGAACGTGAACTCCCGTCTGATTTCGTCCTTGATGTGGTCAAAATATCTCCAGGACTGGACGTAGCCTTTAAGCTGGACATCTGTCCTGGGCAACTCGTCGAACATCTTGTCCACGGTGGCGTAATTTTTCTCTTCTATCAATGGCCAGCTGGTGGTGTGTGGGGGGGGGGCATGTAAACAAATGGGTCATAGGTCAGAATGTTTATGTCGAAGTGGAAGCTATGTTGCGTTAGGGTAAAAATGTTCTTTTAAGCCGTGTTTCCATAAAAGTTTTGAATGATATGTGATTGAATAAACTTTCAGAAATGTCATGAGTTGAAAATAATTTACAGCGAGGAAAGGATTACTCTAAATTCCCAGCTGTTACAATAGGTAAACTATGTATGACGGTCCATTTTACAACAAAAGAAATTTTAAAAATTAATAGTAATATAAAAAATCATGTTAAGCCTGGTCCCTTTTTGGACTCAGGACGTGTTAGCGCATTTTCGTATTATGTATCAGTACTTATGTTAGATATCAGCATTATGTAGTTATGTGGCACTTCCAGACGGTCGACCTGCCACTGGAAGTAGTCAGAAATGATCAGCACAAAATTTTGAACATTTTAGTGAAATAAAAAAAAATAATTTTGTATGGAAAATGAGGTCATATGGCACTTCCAGGAGCTCTACTGCCACTACAAGAGGTCGGATCGAGTAACTGAGTGTTGATGCACAAATGGCAGGTCAGGACATACAAAAAACATATATACATCATGGGTCTAGGACTTATGGATGCTGAGATCTAGGGTGATGACAGACGGACGGACGGACAGACGGACAAAACGGATACAATAGCGCATTTCGACTTCTCGAAAATGCGCTAAAAAGCATATATTTCTGTCTGCCATTTTCAATTTCCGTTTAACAGTGGAATTGCATGCTTACATCTTAATTCTGCTCCAAACGTTTGTCCTTGGACTAACCTGTAAATATCTACTGGATGATCCTCATGTATCCATTTAATAGATGACTTACCTGTCAATTTGTATATAGTGGTACGACCTTATAATATTGGACTTACCTGTCGCTATGTAAATGATGGCCCACATGTACGACCTTATAATAGTGGACTTACCTGTCGCTATGTAAATGATGGCCCACATGTACGACCTTATAATAGTGGACTTACCTGTCGCTATGTAAATGATGGCCCACATGTACGACCTTATAATATTGGACTTACCTGCCGATATGTAAATGATGGCCCACATGTACAACCTTATAATAGTGGACTTACCTGCCGATATCTGAGTGTTGTTCCACGTGGGTCAAGTTGAAGACTTTGGCCATGTCCACGTCCTCCGTGTAAGGATTCACGAAAGCGTGTCTCTTGTGCCTCCTCGCGATGCCCAGCAGTGACGCGTACTTGAACAACTTGTTGCCCATCCTCCCCAGGTCGTGGTTGATGGTCAGCAGGAAGGTGCGGTTGGGGTCCGAGGTTTTGAGCCCCCCAAAAATCACAGAGGCGTCCTTATTATTGGACAAAAATAACGTCATGTACATGAGTCCTACGACGCAAGTCAGCGTCAGTCCCGAGAAGACGCAGCAATGGAGAGATCTTATCTTCACCATAATCGCTTGCACAGCACACACTTACCTCCGCCCCGCGCACCTTGTAAATGTCTTTTCCTCTGTCGGTGCCCTAAAAGAAAAGACAAGCTGTGTTAGACATTGTTGAGACTTAAGACTCGATGTGCTGTTACGTTAAACCTCATTAAGGTTAATTAATTCGGATAATCGATGCAGTGGGAAAAGAAAAACGTCACACACAAGCCGAAGGGTGAGTTTAAGTTCACACCGACACTTTTTCCCCCTGTTGATTTAATGTCTAAACATATCTTATCAATGCAGACGCTCCTTCTATACAGAAGATTACCGAGTCCACATACCATGCCGACCAGTTGTGTTGGCAGGAGACGAAACGTTCACTTTGTTGGTCTCACGCTGCTCCCAGCCGCCTTTGTTTCCCTCACTAGTGCCCACTAGGTGCTGCATGGTTGGACTCAGGGACACCCTTGGCCCCGGGAACAATCCCTATCTTCGGGAAGATTCAAACTAATGACCATCGTACGCCAGCCGATTTTTTCTTCTTTTTGTTTTGTTTTTATTTTGTTGTTTTCGAAGCAGCGGTGTAAGAACATCTTAACCAGCCCCGAGTGGCACAATCATTTTTACTTGTGGGTTGCAGTGTTTCCAAGATGGTGTGAATCATAACACAACGACTCTTGAGAATCACGAGAAGATAACCCGTCACTTTCATGGTTTTATGTAAGATAGTCTCCCTGATGGCGAGTTCCTTTTAAGGGGACATTTTAGATTCACTGCGAAGTGAATATATTTATCTCGAACACCCAAGAAAATAGGTTCATAAAATTGTAACTTTTTATATTTTTTAACCGGGATTTTATCAACATTATTAATATTTTTTGTTTTTGTTTCGGCTAATAATCTTTGGGGATTCTTATGATTCCTAATGATTTGTTAATTAACAGAACATGAGTATCGATTTATTTAATAGGATCACTAAGAAAAATATAGAGATAGATAATTTTAATTTCTCCCTTGACTTGTAGACCTAATAGCTTGTATACTAATTGTTGCGTTCTGGATGTAATAAGACAGACGTCTCGACTCTTGTCAATAATAATATGATTCTTTATTGTTGTAGTAATTCACGTACAGACACTGCTTCAATAATACCATAGCTGCAGTAATACAATAAAGTCAATGACAGCCTTCAAGTACTTCCAATCTCAGGCTAATTCCACACAAGTCTTCTCTCTTCTCGTGATTGTCACCACATTCGAGCACACCTCGATAAAATGTATGACAATCACTCGCCTAGTACTACACCGTCCGGTAGTCTGACACACACTTCTGTCGTACCCGCGGTACTGACCTCTACTCCACCTGCACTGCTCCATCTCACACTATATATATAGCCCTGCAAATCACTCCCCAAAGTCATGGCGTTGATACTCGGTCTGTTTTTTCCAAGCAATTCGAACATCGCTCACATCTCACAACAAACTCAGTGACAGTGATTCTCATACCTTGACACTAATCATATAATTTTTATATTAATATTTCAGTTTATGACATCGGAAATTGCATTCTAAACGTGCTTTTGACCAAAAATTTAATTGCTTCAAGAAAATATCGAAATAGATCTAAATCTATATATATATTATACTATTTTTGATGTAATAAAAAGCTCTAATAAGTTAGCTATATAACAAGTAATCTATGTCCCTGTTGTTTGAAACTGAAAATTGACATAATATGTTTTCCATGCGTCATATTTTTAAAAATTATGTTACTGTATTTTAATTTTGGGGCAATTCAGCCGTGCGAAAAGGGAGTTATGCAATAATAAAACTAGAGTTGGGGGCAATGACAAACAAAATTGGGTCATGTAGGCGATGCTTGAAGAAGTGATGGGAATTTTAATATCACTTCCTTTATCAACGTTGAGTTCAGTGTCATTGCCGAAAAGCAGTTCTTGAAACGCCATGACCATTTTTTTAGCTGGTTGTTTCTATCGCCACAGTTTGTTGTGTTATTTCTTTATTCAATGTTATGTGGATTATTTAAGTTTTTGTGACTTAATTTTATATTCCATTTTTGATTTAAGTCATCCCAAAAAGGGTATTATGGGCCTGACAAGATGTCACAGAAGAAAATTTTAGTGGTATATTTCTAGTCACCGAGGTTTGGTGGTTTATTTCTAGCTGCCATTGTTTGATGGTTTATTTCTAGCCGCCACGGTTTTGTGGTTTATTTCTAGCCAACACGGTCTTGCGGTTTATTTCTAGCCACAACGGTTTGGTGGATTATTTCTAGCCACCACGGTTAGGTGGTTTATTTCTAGCTGCCACGGTTTGGTGGTTTATTTCTAGCTGCCACGGTTTGGTAATTTATTTCTAGCCACCACGGTTTGCTGGGTTATTTCTAGCTGCCATGGTTTGGTGGGTTATTTCTAGCTGCCAAGGTGTGGTGGTTTATTTCTAGCTGCCACGGTTTGGTGGTTTATTTCTAGCTGCTACGGTTTGGTGGTTTATTTCTAGCTGCTACGGTTTGGTGGGTTATTTCTAGCTGCCACTGTTTGGTGGTTTATTTCTAGCGGCCACGGTTTGGTGGTTTATTTCTAGCCGCCACGGTTTGGTGGTTTATTTCTAGCGGCCACGGTTTGGTGGTTTATTTCTAGCTGCCACGGTTTGGTGGTTTATTTCTAGCTGCCACGGTTTGGTGGTTTATTTCTAGCTGCCACGGTTTGGTGGGTTATTTCTAGCTGTCACGGTTTGGTGGTTTATTTCTAGCTGCCACTGTTTGGTGGTTTATTTCTAGTGGCCACGGTTTGGTGGTTTATTTCTAGCTGCCACGGTTTGGTGGGTTATTTCTAGTGGCCACGGTTCGGTGGTTTATTTCTAGCGGCCACGGTTTGGTGGTTTATTTCTAGCTGCCACGGTTTGGTGGGTTATTTCTAGATATTTCTAGTGCCATTGTTTGGTGGATTATTGCCAGGCTTGTCTATGGGACATATTTTTCTGTCCCATCCCATCCTATGGTAATTTATGCCTGTCCCATCCCATCTCATCCCATGGGATTACTATTATAATATTAATATTTAATATGGAATACATTTAAAATAAAAATTTTATATTTTTGAAAGTTTTGGTTTAGTGTCTACTAAATAGGACTACATATACAAAAATCATGTTAAGCCTGGTCCCTTTTGGAACTCAGGACGTGTTAGCGCATTTTCGTATTATGTATCAGTACTTATGTTAGATATCAGAATTATGTACTTATCAGTAATTGTGTTTAGATTTTAGACATATTTTTATGAATTTTCTTGTGTAATGAATATACCTGACATTTTTTAAATTTAAAAGTCATTTCATTTCTTTACATTTTAAAAAAAATTATTTTCTCTTTAATCTAACTACAAGTCACCACAAATGATGACGTAAAACTCTCTAAACTTTTACACATATTCTAATGACGTCAACAAAAAAAAAAACAACAAAAAAAAAACAAACAAAAAAACTAATTCTTTTGCACGCCTTCGCACCACTCTTGAATGCTTGATAAATGATGTATTCGACTTCCGGCAATGGCGGCCGTTCCCTGCGCCAGTGTTACCTCTCGATTCGCAAAGTTTTTTGGTAGTTTTAACGGGGTTTTTTAACGGATCGAGTAACTGAGTGTTGATGCACAAATGGCAGGTCAGGACATACAAAAAACATATATACATCATGGGTCTAGGACTTATGGATGCTGTGATCAAAGGTGATGACAGACGGACGGACAAAACGGGTGCAATAGCGCATTCGACTTCTCGAAAATGCGCTAAAAAGACATGCAAAGCGAGAAAATTTATTAACTTTATGACAATTCAGTATCATTCTGACACTCTCATTTTATTATTTTAAATACATGGGAAATACAAATATGTGCTGTCCCATCCCATCACAGGGGACGTTTCCCATGGGAATCCCATGGGAAAAACATTCCTATTATTTCCGATTATTTCTAGCCGCCATTGATTGGTGGATTATTTTTAGCTGCTAATTATTTGGTGGGCTATTTCTGGCTGAGGTTGTGTGTTGGGTTATGTCTAGCTGCCAATTTTTGGTGGATTATTTTTAGGTTCCTTTGGTGGGGTATTTCTAGCTGCCAATTTTTGTTTGATTATTTCCAGCCGTTTGGGTTGAAGAAGAATTCCTAGCCTTTATTCACTTAACAGTTTACGAATTTTTATTTAAATTAATTTAAAAAACAAATACTTACTTAACATTATTTTAATTGAATGAGTAAATTTCCTGAATATTTTTAATGCTATTCATATTAGAGCAAAGATAATTCGCTACTGGAAAAGCATGAAAAAAGTTTACGAAATAAAAAAAAAAACACTTAAAAGAAAAAAAAATATATAAAAAAAAATATTTAAAAAAGCAGACAAAACAAAAACAAACTCAAAAAAAAAAACTGTGATTGAAAAATAATTGATTGAAAACAAAATAAGTTAACAAAATTTAAAAAATTTGATTTGATTTCACATTGCTGGGGTGTTTAATGAAAGTAACAAGTCAAGAAAATGTTTATTAGTTTAAACTCTCCCAAAAACGAGAAAGGTGTAGTTTTTTGGGTTTGATAATACTCAAAATGCGATGGATCTAACAAAGTGATTGAATAAAAAAGAAATGTGTTTGCTTTTTAAATATTTTTTTTGTAACAGAAAGAATAAATGTAGATCTAAAAAGAAAATTTTTATGATTTGAAACATTTTTTTCTGGTAAATTATAAAGACACTCAGACATATTGACCTATAAAATGTATAAAACGCATAATCGTATGTATAATGATATGTTGATTCGGACACATAATAAACAGTCATCAAAATAATTGTTGTTACAAGCAATAAGCTTAATAATCAATCAATGTACATAAAATTAACGATTAATTTCTTGATTAATCGATAATATTTGTATTACACTAATCGATAAAATGGTGATTAAGGTGTACGCAAATCACACTATAAAACAAATGTGGATTTATTAATAAATGATTAATTATTAATAATTAATAATAGTTTGCTTTTTTTACGTACAAACTTTTCCATTTTCAAAAAAATATTTTTAAAGTGTAAACTTTAGAATAAGCTCTTTTTATAAGGAAAATGATATAAAAAATTTAACATTGTTTTTACTTTTTTAACGATAACAAAATTTAAATTGACATTGTATTGAACTACTTATGAATTTTGAAAAAAATCTTAATTGCCTATTTTATTTACTTCCCCTGAAATTTTCAGTTTCATGACGTCATACATATTATTTTTAGCTTTAAACAAAATTATCCATAATTATTCCATAATTTTTCAATTGTTAACTATTAAATTTAAATTGATCTATAACAGCACTAATAAAAGTTAAATATATAATTTTGTCAATGTAATGAGGGCATACAAAACATTGGAATCCCACCGAATTTCGGTTTTGGTGCAAAAACTTTTCGTAATTGTACGCGTTTCGGTCCTGTTTTGATTTCAAGTGAAAGTAGGGCTGCGGAAATTATCGATTAATTTCTCGATTAACCGGTAAAATGTTTTATCGATTAAAATTATTTTAATCGATACAATTGTGATTAAAATTGACAACAACAAAAAACAAACATTTTTTTTCGATTTATTAATAAATGATTTATAATTAAAATATATTATTGTTTATTTACACGTACAAACTTCCACATTTAAAAAAAAAACGATTTTTAAAGTGTAAACTTTAAAAAAAACAGTTTCAAAGAGGAAAATAATATAAACAATAAACATTGTTTTACTTAATTTACAATAACAAAAATAAAATTCATTGACATTAAATTGAACTACTTATATTTAAACATGTCTCCTAAAAATATACATATTTTTTGTTAAATTCTTAAGTTATGGGCATTTTATGCAATTTTCAGTTTAATGACGTCATGCATCTTATTTTCAGCTTTAATCAAAATTATCGATTAATTATTCGGTAATTTTTCAAAAGTTAACGATTAAATTTAAATTAATCGATAACAGCCCTAATTGAAAGCCATTAAGAAGTAGAAATGATCATGCTAGAGGTTGATTGGGGATAGGCTAGGGTAGAATTTTTAACATGGGATCAGGGTGGGATAGGAATGTTTGCAGGGGCATAGGTGGGTAGCTTTGTAAAGATGGGAATATGTGCGTAGCGTCATTAACATGGGAAAGACATGGGTAGCAATGTTATCTTATCTTAGATATACAGACGCTCCTTCAATGTAGAAGATGATTGAGTCCACAGACCATGACAGACCATCTGTTGGCAAGTGATGCAGCGGTCACAGGCCACAGCTTTGAGGGTTCCACGCATTGCCCAGCGGCCTTACCATTGTTAGTTAGGTACCCATTCAGAGCTGGGTGACTAAGGGACTCCTGAGGTCACAAGAACAAATCCTTACCTGCACATGGATTCGAACTCGTGACCGTCGGTACGTCAGTCGAGCGCGCTTGCCACTCGACAAACGTGTTAACAGGGGAATAGGCTAGGTTAGCAATGTTAACATGGAAATAGGGTGCGATAACTTGTTAACATAGCAATAGGTAGGGTAGCATTTTTTACACGGTTACAGGCTTGGGTAACAATGTTAACATGAGAATGTGGTAAGTGTTGCACATGTTAACACGGTGTGTGGGTGCGGATTGTGTTTGTTCTCTTTCAGGGGATACAACCCAAATGAAAGTAGCATAACTTATCAAGTAACACAACGCAATTCACAACTAAGATTTCGTTAATATAATAAATTTTGATCATAGCCATATAAGTCTACTCAAATTAACACTAGCCTATTCTGCTTTATAAATCAGACGAGTTAATGATTTACTGTGTTTCTTGTGTTAAGCGTGTGTTAGTAAGGTTACATTTATGTAAGTAAGATTATAGTTGTGTAAGTAAGATTATTGTTGTGTAAGTAAGATTATAGTTGTGTAAGTAAGATTATAGTTGTGTAAGTAAGATTATATTTGTGTAAGTAGGATTACAGTTGTGTAAGTAAGATTATATTGTGTAAGTAAGATTATATTTTGTAAGTAAGGTTAAAGTTGTGTAAGTAAGATTATATTGTGTAAGTAAGGTTAAAGTTGTGTAAGTAAGGTTATAATGTGTAAGTACGATTATAGCTGTGTAAGTAGGATTTTAGTGGTGTAAGTAAGATTATAGTTGTGTAAGTAAAATTATAGTTGTGTAAGTCAGATTATATTGTGTAAGTAAGGTTATAGTTTTTTAATTAAGATTATAGTGGTGTAAGTAAGATTATAGTTGTGTAAGTAAGATTATAGTTGTGTAAGTAAGATTATAGTTGTGTAAGTAAGATTATAGTTGTGTAAGTAAGGTTATAGTTGTGTAAGTAAGATTTTCGTTGTGTAAGTAAGATTATAGTTGTGTAAGTAAGATTATATTGTGTAAGTAAGATTATAGTTGTGTAATTAAGATTATATTGAGTAAGTAAGATTATAGTTGTGTAAGTAAGATTATATTGTGTAAGTAAGATTATAGTTGTGTAAGTAAGATTATATTGTGTAAGTAAGATTATATTGTGTAAGTAAGGTTATAGTTGTGTAAGTAAGATTATAGTTGTGTTAGTAAGATTATAGTTGTGTAAGTAAGAATATAGTTGTGTAAGTAAGATTATAGTTGTGTAAGTAAGATTATAGTTGTGTAAGTAAGATGATAGTTGTGTAAGTAAGGTTATAGTTGTGTAAGTGAGATTTTATTTGTGTAAGTAAGATTATACTTTTAGTTGTGTAAGTAAGCTTATATTTGTGTACGTAAAGTTCAACTAGGATCAATGTGATGGACGAGACAGTCAGGCGAGTTTTCTCAGGAAAGAAAACAACAAACAAAATGGAATTTAAAAAAAACAAAAAACATCTTATACAAAATAGTCGGCAATACGATAAATTATTTGTTTATGAATTGAATATGAGACGACCAAAAACTAATTGAATAGGACAATACTGATAACGTTTGAAATGTAACGAGCGTGAGCAATCTAAAGTAATCGAATAAGTGCTGTCATTTCGTTGTACACAATTGAGTTTCTCTTTTTTTATTAAGATAAAGAACTAATATCAATTTCCATCTATCTACTTGAAACGGGATGTTAGAAGAATTCAACGCTTCTTAAAACAAATGAGCTTTATTAACAGCGCCCCAAAAACGAAGTACTTCCTGGTCTTATTATTATTATTATATCTTTTTTTTTTTTTACATCTAATTGGTTTATTTTTATTATTACACTCGAGTTAAAAAAGTAGAGTCAAATTAGTTGTCATTTTTTTTTTATTTCCTAATGTCAAGAAATGAGGGCAGTTCAAGAAAGAAAATCTACTTGGAATGCGTTGAGTTAAACATGCTTAAAAAATTTAAAGTACAAACTTTACGCTTTGAAAACCACATCCAGACGGACAGCCCCACGGGGCGATAACTCACAGCAGCAGCATAGATCCAAGATCAGCCACCAACCATCACATGGGAATACGATCAACAACTAGAAACAAGAAGAAACAAGCAATCACCGCTACACGTGTTCAGCCGTCATCCGGCCAAGGTGGATCTGAATAGAATCCTTGAATGCGAACGACACAACAGATTGAACACATCGCACGAGTGACTGTTCTAGATTGAGCCGATAGCATTTTAAAAATGACTTGTAGTAACTTAATCATCTTGTCTTGAGCACGAGGTCTGTCGGGCGGAAAAACAAAAGTAAAAAGTGACTCACTTCCCGTGATGAAATCGAGCTGAAAATTCACACATAGACTTGTGTCACCTAAGAATGCATTGTATCGAAATTTGAGATCGATCGAATGTGTCGTAATTAAAAATTAATGCATTTTTAGTTTATCTCTGTATAGTATGTTTAGTCGTCTGCTAGAGTTGACATCCACGGCTCGCTGGTTTCATTCCAGCCTTCGACGTCACAGGAGTCTGTCACGGTCTGTCGAGCGGTGCGTATTATATTGAACATAATAGCAATACTTCTAGTTAGGTCTCCTTTATCAATTATAAGGGATTTATAGTCAAAAACTGTGTTTTAACGGGTTGTTGAATTAGTTGTCTGTCCACTGGTGCGCGTAAGTTATGTGTAAGGCAAGGGGTTGATAAGAATGGCTGTGCAGGATGTGTAGTCCTTTCACAAAGACGCTATGTGTTCTGTTGTTAGACAATATCCGATGGATGAGATCAGAAACACATTCATTACAACTATAGCTTCGAGAGACAACTATGCCACAAAGATAAGACTATAAAATTATCTAGTGAATGAAATTAGCTTAATGAGATAAGGCAGTATTCCACATGACAAGATTCTACCAACCAGATACTATACTTTACCAATGAGAGAAAATACCACACCGCATCTCCAGTCTGAACTATATTTTTTACTATAAAATAATGTGTTTTTTTTAAACACTGACGACACGGAATTAACTTTTTAAAAAAAAATTTCCCTCTCTAGAGAACGAATAAATTTTATTTGACTTTTTTAACGTAACGCTTTGTCCGTGGGACGTTAAGAGTCAAACAAAGTTTAGGACAAGTCAGGGACGACACACGAACTCATTGCATAGCTACACAAGCACACACCCGGGCGTGGACAAAAACCCACACAGATTCACACAAACATTCACACGCACACACAAACATAAACATTCACACACAAACATTCACATCCATAAACTTTCACACACATACACAAACATTCACACACAATTGCTCACATTATCATTCACACACACAAATTCACATTCACACACACACACACACACACACACACACACACACACAAATACACATTCACACACACACACACACAAACACAAATACACATTCACACAGATGAAAACTTCTTAGACACATTCACAATTACCTTGACGTTTAAATGATAACTTTCTTTTAATTCAAGACATCTGTTCCAAATTTGGAATAATTAACCACTGGGATTAGTGACGGCTGTTCAGTATTGCATAGAATAAACATCAAAAGCATCACACTCGCGAAAGTCACACGATAAACAAGGTACAACACTTGAGTATTTGATTATCACTTCCAACAAATAAGTACATAACACTTGTCCTTCTTAAATGACTTAAATCAGAAGTTCGGTAATGAAAAACAAGGCAAATTTTTAACATAATTACATGCTTCAAAGTTATTGGACACAGTTTAGAAATTACCCTCTCCCCGTAATTTTTCTAAAAATTTTGATCAACAAAAAATTAGTATATTTATACGAACGTTATCTAAATATATACAATAATAATTACTTAATTATTGTATTTTATGCTATCTGCACATTAATACCTTAAAGCGAATCATTAGTTAAATCAATTATCCTAGAAACAGTAGAGCAGTGATGTTGAAACTATGGCACTTCAACATCATCATGCACGCAACTTAAATTTTAACTTCCCTAATCAATCTAGCTAATCCAAACCACCATTTTCTGGTTTCATTGGAGTGTTGGCACTTCGCTATAAATAAGTGGATTCTGGTTGAATTGATAATTATAATACTTATTAAAGCATGAAATTCTAACCTAGGAACACATTGTAACAAAAAAATCTAATAATGCAGTACTCGGATAGAGAAAAACACTTTCCCCTCTTTAAGCCTGGAAATCAGGCATGGATGGGTTGCCTGAACAAATCAGGAAAACCAATACCCTAAATAAAAAAGTAAAGTAAAGTCCCCTTTTCAGACCAAGATGGCGTAATTTAAAGACGCAAGTGAAGAAGTGTTCACATGTTTTTTTTAGCCACGGCATATGGGGGATTGTGTGGCTAGCACGGTTCCCAGCCGCCTTTACTTTCCCCAACCGATATCAGGTACCTATTCGAAGCTGGGTGATCTCGGGTACCTTGCTAGCACCGAGGCTGGGTGATCTTGGGGACCTTACCAGGACCGTAGCTGGGTGATCTCGGGACCTTGCCAGGACCGTAGCTGGGTGATCTTGGGGACCTTGCCAGCACCGAGGCTGGGTGATCTCGGGGACCTTGCCAGGACCCTAGCTGGGTGATCTCCGGGACCTTGCCAGGACCCTAGCTGGGTGATCTCGAGGTCCTTGCCAGCACCGGAAAAGTAAAGGCGGCTGGGCATTGCGCAGTTGCCTGTACAAACCAAGGATATCAAAACACTAAATACGAAAACAATTTCTTTTTAATGCAACACAAGACATAAACTATGTATTAGCGTATACCCAATAATATTCTGCATACAAGGAGCGTCTGTTTAAAATAACTTCAGATAATTTGTGATAGCGATTGTAATTGCCATGAAATTTTGGAACTGTGTGGTATATACCATATACATTTAGGCAGCGCTACAAATTATTGGCGGCTGTTTGCTTAACTCTGCGAAAAGTAGAATGAAAGAATTTCTTCTGTGGTCCATTCATCCTACTCTAAAGAGTGAGCAGTGGCATCACTAGGGGGTGCGTTGGGGCGGGCCGCCCCTGGTGACACCAACAGGGGGGGGGGAGGTTAAACCAACATGAAAAATTCAGTATGTTCCCGTTATTCGGCACTGGAAAACGAGGAGTAGTTCTATGGGTTAAGTCGTGAACTACCGCCACGGATGACACCAACCCTAGTGACCCCTCTGATAGTGAGACAAAACAGTCAGGACTCTCGAAGTTTTGGGCCCGCACAATACTATAGCTGTACTGGGTGTCCAAGTATTTACGATCATGATGCAGTTCTATAAATTATAATTTTTGAACAATTTTAGTCGACTAAAATGACTAAACGTAAAAATATGTTGTGTGCCTTTCAATTCATGCATTAAAAAAAATCATTAATCTGCCAACATTTGGTAATTTAAATGTGTGTATCCTTTGAACACAATGTTGTGGGCCCACCTACAGCTGCCAGCCGAATTTTTATTTTATTTCGGCTAGCTTACATAATTTTGTGGCGGATAACCGGATTAGCCGGATTTCTCAATAAATTGACATTCCAAGCAGAATTTTGGCTGACCTCGAAAAATTCGGTTGAAATTCCTATGAAGTCTGGCCAATAATGAAATAATAAAATTTAGCAGTAAAACACTTTTACAATACTTCAGAAAAAGTTTCTAACAATATAAACATAATTTTTATATGGGGCCGTCTGTAAAGTACGTCACGCTCCAGAGGGGGGAGTGACTGTAAAGAAAATGTGGCAGTTTGTGACAGGGGGAGGGGAGTAGTTAAAATTGGTCAAAAATAGCGTGACGCGCTTTTTGGACGGCCCCAAACCTACAGTATAATTTTTAAAAATAAAATATAATCATTACATAAACAGTAAACACATAAAAAAGTAAACAAAATTGTTGAGCAGGAGGGTGGGGGTGAATGGAGGGGCGTGGTCTAAGATCATTAAGATTCTTGTCGTGAGGCGATAGGCTACATCGTAGATAGATCCGTCCATGAACAAAAATCTTAAGACACGCCCATCCTTAGTAACCATTTGTAGTTCATCAAGTGGTTTTGGGGAGGGGGGATGGGTTCTTTAAACCGAGTTATCGGCTACTTCCATCTCTTAAGAGTTAAAATAATTTTTTTTTATTAAAATATTTTTAAAATAAAAAATGCGACATATTTCTTTTGTGTGTCTCTTTCCATCATAGTTTTATAAATTATACTTTAATACTTGCATTTTGATTAAGTTAAAAAAAAATCATATACACAATAAAGCAGCTCTTCATTATACATTCAGAGACCATCGTAACATTCACTGTCAATCTATTTATCGTTTTACCTTCTTCCTTCTCTCACTCTCTCCCTCTCTCTCTCTCTCTCTCTAGATCAGGGATGTTCAAACTTTTTGCATGGCGGGCCATATTCCTTTATGCAAAGATATTCGCGGGCCGGGTTAAAATAATAATATAAAAATGACATAGTATGATGAGTTTTTATTGTAAAATTTTAATGTGAATGGTGAAACTGAGATCTTGAATGCAGTAAGTGGTGAGGTCAGGCTCAATGCCATGGTTTTGATATGTATGATATCACGTAGTTAAGAGTCACTTATTCTCGTCCTCACACAGATCTTGTTAAAATTCATAACTGAAAATGTCTGCTTACACAAGTATGTCGAGCAAAAAAAGCTAAGCATTTGTTTAAACAAATGTTCAAATTTCTTTTAATCTCTCTTTAACCATAAAGCTTACTCTAAAAGTCAAAGAGAAGAAATTGTCTGCTGCGACATTCAGCATCAGTTTGCAGCTCAATGAATTCCCGCTGCAGATTGCCGAAGTATTATCAAAATCTACAGAGAAATATGAAGATTTAACAAAAACAACCATGTTTATCTTTTCAATAGTTATTAAGTCATGAAAGCGTCTTTGAAATTCATCAACCAAGGATGTGCTATCTGCATCATACCTATGCATTTTCCAATTGAAGCTTCTTTCATGTGAACTTGTCATGATTTCCTGCAGTGAGGGGAAATGTGTGGTATTAGGCTGCATTTGAAAAAGTTGCATTTGAAAAAGTTGCAGCTTGTTCCCAAAGGCCTTGATATGTGAATATAATGGCATACCACGGCATTGTGCCCTTGGAGAATTGTGTTAAGAAGGTTTATATGTCTTTTCACATCAACCGATAATGCAAACTATGCAAGACAAGCATCAGATAGTTCTGGAAATGGTTTTTCCTTATCCTCCATGTACTGCCCAATTTATTTTTTAATGTGTAGACGCGCTGAAGTGCTGTCCCCCGACTAAACCATCTTATATCATTGACATACATAACATCTTTGTATTCTCTCTGGATGTCAAAAAGACACTGCTGAAACTGGCTGTGAAACAGGGTTTTAGAGCAAATAGAGATCATATCCTTTATCACTTGCTTAAGGACACGATCACATAAAAGGTGTTTAGCACAAAAAACTTCTTTAGGAATGATACAGTGAAGTTTAAAAACTTTGCCAGCCTGACTAAGCTGACTTTGTTACAGACAAGATTTGCATGTCAACTGTGCTCACGAGTCATGGCGATAGCCATCAGTAATAGATAAATAAATCGTTTACTTGGTAATTTAACGTCACAGACAGCAAAACAAACAGAACCAAATACATTTGTTCCCCTTGTCAGTCTTTAAGACTGAAGTCTAGTAATTGGTAAACAATACAATGTTATCGACTTTTGCCATCCTTTGCCGTTATCAAATTGGTAAAACTTGTCGACTTTTCTTATATTTAATGTTGCTAAAAAATAATAGGTTAGTTAATTAATTATTTCAGATGAGGTCGCGGGCCAGTAAAAATTGCTTCGCAGGCCGGTTTTGGCCCGCGGGCCGGACTTTGGACATCCCTGCTCTATGATATATATATATATATATATA
>MUZC01004427.1:97348-112199 GCA_002072015.1 Radix auricularia | reverse complement strand
GAACTAATAGGGCAATATAAGTTCTCTAGCGAGTACCACGATGAAAACTAAGGTTACAGGCAATGTTCCTTCTAAAATGTGTTGTTCCTTGTAAAAAAAAAAATAAAAAATAAAAAAAAAAATTATAAAAAAAATTTCAATAGTGTTGCACAGCATGCATTTTTGTGCAATATTTTACAAAACGTTCCACCAGGTTATTGTAAACTGCTGCGTGGCGGTAGTCAAATATCCTCGCAGATGCGAAGCCACGCAGCTTAAATAAAACTATGGCGTCGGGGGTATACCTCAAGGTTCCGATGTCAAGCCACGCAATGAACTCCGTGCTGACGTGCCCCATGTCCATGGCGATCTGCAGCACGTCGTACTTGGCGTTCATGGTGCACGAGTAGTTGGCGTTGACCGTGTTGGGGTGGTGCTTCGGGTACTCGCGGCGGCTGTAGAGGGCGCGGATTCTGTCGTAGTCCCTGAAGGCGTTCAGCTGGGACCTGGTGACCTTGACAAGCACGGTCCTGTCTGCGGGCTGGGAGGAGCGGAGTTTGCTTAAACGACAAAACAGTTAGATAGCGATATGTAATGTAGAATAGGAATGCGATAAAGCTTTTAAATAAAACACAAGATGCACGAACAAATTTGGTGATGATAACAATAAAGTCAAGCTTTTTATCATGTAGTTAATACAAGGGTAAAGATTTCAGCTTTTTATCATGTAGTTAATACAAGGGTAAAGATTTCAGCTTTTTATCATGTAGTTAATACAAGGGTAAAGATTTCAGCTAATTCCACCATTAGTACAATCAACATAGATCTACACGTCCGCAAAATTTCAAATTTTCAGTCGTAAAATTAAACATTTCTGATGGTCCTAGAGATCTTAAAATTTGACCACAGATAGATCTTGGATGACAATGCATTGTTTCGAAATTTCAGATCCATCGAATGTACTGTAATTAAATTAAGGCATTTTTAAAGTTTATTTCTATATGGCATATGTATCCTCCTGCTGTTGTTGACATTCACCTGCTACTAGAGTTCACCCCATGATCACATCCCCGTGTTTTTTGGACGATAGGCATTTTCTTATGAGGTATTTGGTATAAAAATTAAATAGAGGTAAAAAAGAAAAAAAAAACCTTAAAATCCAAGTTTTTATAAGTGGACCAAAAAGAAGAAAATAAATAGAGGTAACACCCTCCACCCTTTTACAACAACATTTTAGACGTTGCCCTTGCGCAAACTAAACTATTGTGGTTTCTTTTTGTTGTTTACTCCCTTTGTCGCTTTCCGTATTACGATTTACAGATTAATTTTTTCTACACCTACCACTTATTTTCATTATTAAATCATGTAGATAGTAAGTAATTAAAATGTTAAATTGAAAGAAACAGCAACAGAAAATAAATGCAACTGTATATATTTATTCTAAAATTATTTTTTTTACAAATAAGCGTTCTTTCCTTTTTATGTTTGTGTGTTTGTGTGTGTGTGTATGTGTGTGTGTATGTGTGTGTGGGTCCCATAACCTTGTGGTCGTAGGGGGTGTAAATGATTCCATGAATACTGTCTCGTGGCTTGGTGGACCTTGGCGGCGCCCATCTCCTCTCCAGTTCAGTGGAGGACTTTTCAGCGATAGTAATTCATTATTTTTATTGTTGCTTTGAGTGGGCTCGATCCCACGCTCCTCAGCTTGTGAGGTGAGCGTACAGTTGAGTTCTCTATCCAGCCGCTATCAATACGCAAAATTTATTGCTTTAAATAAATATCTCAACAGTGGCGCGTTTCAGTTCAGCATTGTAAATATCGAAATTTAATTAGATATGCGCTATTTTCAAAACCTTTTTAAAAAAAAAAAAAAGAAAACTAACTAAAACTCTCTCCCTCGATCCTATAGTGTTTGCACTTTCTAAAACCGTAAAATGTCATAGCACAATGAGTATTGTATTAGTTTTATCCCATTTTAGTGGAACAATGTCTCGGAGCATAAATACAGTAGAATCACTATGTTCTCAAATTTTTTAGCATGGTAAAATTACGAAACAGTTTTTACTTTTTCAAATCAATTGAGTTGTCTTAAATTAACGAAGAAATAACAAATAGCTGATAAGATACTTTCTTCTCAATATATCTACTTTACATATTGGCTTGTATCTTTCTTTTAAATTTTTAAAATTAAATTTCTCCGAATAAAAACACCGGATATTTCTGTTGATGGATTTTCCTTTAGAAGTGACTAGCCTTACGCGCCAATGTTAGATATATTCCTAAGATAGTCTTGTCTTGCTCTGGAAAAAAATCGGAACAAAACATAAATACAGCAACGCCACTGATAAACATGGGCATACTCCAAGTCTGCCAGCATTTAAGGAATCCCACGAGTTGCCGCAGGTGACGTACCGGAAGTGCTCCATGTAGTCGTCATCGTCGAAGAAGGCCACGACCTTGTTGGTGAGCCACGCCCACGTCTGCATCCAGTTCTTGTACTTGTCGTTGGTGTAGTAGTTGTTACCACCGCCTTTCTTGAACGTGCCCAGCGGCAGGTACAGCGTGACCACCGTGACGTCATGGGATGCGGATGACGCCGACCATCTCTGTGACGTAAGATTAAAACGATTGGTTGAAACGACAAAAAACACGAGATCGTGAATGATGTGCTTATGAAGTAGTTTGAATTGATACTGTATGTTATGGTTACTTAGGAAAGGATGCTTTATGAAATGGTTACTTAGGAAATACTATGTTATTTAGGGAATGATGCTTTATGTAATGGTTACTTGGGACAGTTATAATTTGCGTAATGGTTACTTATGAAACGATTTTTTCTGTAAAGATTTTTAGCAAATGGTATTTATATTAGGCTAATTTAATCAGTGAACAGATAGAGGAGAAAAGTTCAGTGAGAGATTATTAGAAAAGGATTGTTTGACCATCACAGACAGTAGAGAAATAGAAGTTACTTCTGTCACCATCACAGCCAGTAGAGAAATAGAAATTACTTCTGTCACCATCACAGCCAGTAGAGAAATTGAAGTTACTTCTGTCACCATTACAGACAGCAGAAAAATAGAAGTTACTTCTGTCACCATCACAGACAGTAGGGAAATAGAAGTTACTTCTGTCAAAGTTACAGACAGTGGAGAAATAGGAGTTTCTTCTGTCACCATTACAGAGAACAAAGATGTCTAAACGACTACGTGTCACCATTACAGAGAGCAAAGATATCTAAACAACTAGGTGTCACCATTACAGAGAGCGAAGATGTCTAAACAACTACGTGTCACCATTACAGAGAGCAAAGATGTCTAAACAACTAGGTGTCACCATTACAGAGAGCGAAGATGTCTAAACAACTAGATCTCACCATTACAGATAGCAAAGATGTCTAAACATTTAGGTGTCACCATTACAGAGAGCAAAGATGTCTAAACAACTAGGTGTCACCTTTACAGAGAGCAAAGATGTCTAAACGACTACGTGTCACCATTACAGAGAGCAAAGATGTCTAAACATTTAGGTGTCACCATTACAGAGATCAAAGATGTCTAAACGACTAGTTGTCACCTTTACAGAGAGCAAAGATGTCTAAACATTTAGGTGTCACCTTTACAGAGAGCAAAGATGTCTAAACAACTACGTGTCACCATTACAGAGAGCAAAGATGTCTAAACATTTAGGTGTCACCATTACAGAGATCAAAGATGTCTAAACGACTAGGTGTCACCTTTACAGAGAGCAAAGATGTCTAAACGACTAGGTGTCACCTTTACAGAGAGCAAAGATGTCTAAACATTTAGGTGTCACATTCACAGAGAGCAAAGATGTCTAAACGACTAGGTGTCACCTTTACAGAGAGCAAAGATGTCTAAACATTTAGGTGTCACATTCACAGAGAGCAAAAATGTCTAAACGACTAGGTGTCTCCATTATAGATACCAAAGATGTCTAAACAACTACGTGTCACCATTACAGAGAGCAAAGATGTCTAAACAACTAGGTGTCACCATTACAGAGAGCAAAGATGTCTAAACAGCTAGGTTTCACCATGCCAGCAAACAGAGTGTCAATAAATACAGCACGTGTGCCATCGTCAAAGAAAGCGGAGATATTAAAAAGAACCTTTGTGTTATAATCACAGGAAGTAGAAATACAGAGGAACCTGTCCCTTGTCATTTAGAAAGCAACAATAAAAAAGCGCTTACCATCAATCCCAAATAAACTACGTGCAATGTATACGAATTTATTTAATGTTAAATAGTAACCGTAGCCATGTTAAAAAAAATCGAAATATTATTGTTAACAATGTAGCGAAGTAAACTGATGTGCAAATATTGGCCAAATATGAGAGGTAACACTAATGTTTTCTTTATTTAATAAGAGCGAATTCCAGGCATCCTAGCTAGAGCATAAACATAACAAATTAAAACATTGCTCATCTGTCTGCATTAAACAATTTGTATTTTTTTCCATGGCTGCTACCAAATCACAAGTGCTAAGTAGGTTAACAGTGCATGCTACATACTACATATTACGACATCTTTACTTTGAGCTTGAGAAATTCTTGAAAATCAAAACACTGGCACTGAACTCAAGTGTTTGCACGTGTTTATCTCTGCCTCACCCACAAATACCGCATTCCCATTAGCGTTGATCAATAATTTTGGCTCTGGCTTATCTCATCTCCTGGCGATGCGAATGTTTTACTTTGAGACCCACCGCCCATGGGCCCACACCAGTGATGGCGAACCTATGCCACGCATGCTACAGACGGCATGAAGAGCCTCATCATTTTGCACGCAACTAAAATATTACTTCCTTTCTCAAAATCACTTTGTTGGCACTTTGTGTTGACAATTTGCTCTAAATAAGTAGGTTTTAATTGAAGTTTCGGAATGTGGCCCCAAAAAGGTTCGCTATCACTGGCCTCCACCGTACAAGACAGGACTGCGCACACAGCCGGAAATATGATGAGAAGATCAATCGATGATTGCGTCTGAGTTAAAATGTTTGTCCGACTCGCGTCGATCAATGAGCAGAAACAGGAGCCACGGGCAGATAGTTTCCCGGGGTTACAACCGACAAACTGTTACACATCGGAAGACGCTCGTTGTGTCAGTTTGACTCCGAGCCCGAGAAAGTCCGACGAGGGCATTTGGTCATTAGACCCGTGTTTCCTGGACTTTCTTGTCACGACACTGAGCTGGATAATGAACTAGAATAAATGGACTGACTGCTTAAGTATGACTGAAACACAATATTGGTGGGACTACAATCAGGGTATTACAGAGGAATTTTTTTATAACATAAACAGGGTGTGTATAAGCCTGACTAGTGGCCACAAAACAACGCGTTGATTTGTTAAGTCCTTTCACGCCGTGGTGAATCCTGTTTAAATAAGAAAGTTCAAAAATAAATCCAACAGAATGTTCACTATATTCAACATGTGGATTGTCTTTAATCATTAATCAAGCTATAAGCTATATGATTATTGTAAAATTTATGGTGTCCAAATATTTCAGCTTAAAGAAAATTTCATTTGAATTATTGGTTTAATAGCAATGGTTTTGTTATATATATATATATATATATATTTATATATATTTATATATATATATACATATTACTTGTTCAGGGTCATAGGATAAGAGAAGCGTATAATTTGTAGTCATCAATTTATTTTTTTGAGCTTGAGTTTGAGCCGAGTTCGTCTGATTTTAAAGATTTTCAATTATGACTCAAAAGGAAGTGAGTAAAAAGATACTTTAATTAATAGATTTGAGGTTTTGATTTTCAAACTGTGACAGCCATTAAATCTAAGAACTAAACGCTGTTAGGACGCTGAAGGGTGGAACGCTAAAATTTTATTGCCTTCAGGGTCATCCGGAATTATTAAAATGAAATTTCAGGACCACACAATGGCCACTAAATGCATTGAGGATATCATAATAAAAATGTACCAGATGATGGACAACTTTTCACCAGTTGAACACTTTAGGATCATTCTATAACACGATAAACGTTATATGATCACAATAGACCGATTGAACCATTTTAGAATTACGTTAAAACAGCTAGTACCTTAATCGACTATCATTGTTTATTTTAAAGATCACTCTATTTCTAAGGACGCTTTGCAGCAGTATCAGAAGGCAGGTATCGAGTTCAACCTACCTGAACATCCGATGATGTGTTGCCAAATGGTCTGCTGAGTATGCTGTAACCACCTATAAATAATAATACATGTTTAGATTAATTGAATGTTGAATAATCTTTCAACACATAGCATTCAACTTTTTATATATTTAACCTCAATATCATCAACTCAAATTCATATAAACTTCTAACAATTCACAGTAAGAGATGTTACTTTTCCTTTTTGATTGTATATGTATTGATCCAGATGTTAATTAATACAACAAAGCAGGGGATCTGTCAAGAGTACTAGATGGGCCAAAGGGCCACTCAGTATCTATCATACACTATCTTCTAACTGCGAGGCAAAGGCGGAGTTAGGAAACTATCAGCTGTTGGTGTAACTTCATTATCGTCGGCTTTACTTATGATACGAGGCAAACAACGTCCAGCCAATGCTTATCACTGCAGCAGTATGTAGCTTGTCAACGGGAAACCACTCGAGGTAACAACCGCGGTATGACCAAATGCCGCTTGTTAGCATATTGTTGGTTTTCGCCCGTGTACATGCACCAAGTCCGATTTCAAACGTTATCTTACACGCAGGGTTACTTTGTAAACACAACATTCATTCACAAGGAATTCGGGCGATAGGAACACGTTATTGAATGTGTTCGCACAGTTGATGGCTTACTGGAAGAGGGATACGCCGGTCTTACGTTACTGCCCCAGACTAGGACCTTTACTGCGTTATTTTATACTTATGAAGCAACATCCCATCCACAAGAGGGTGAATCCAATCGCTAGATTCTATATCTAGATCCTTCTTCCTTCATTCAGTACGACGAACTCTCTGAACACCGGAAATTTGTATCTTGCCCTAAAGCAATGTAAAATGTGAGTTTCCATCAATGGTTTGAATTATTAGAGCAATCGGTTTCAAAAGAATACCGATTCGTCACGCACTATTTGAACCCTTGAAGCTCAAGATTTTACATAAAGGGGGATAATAAAAAGTTATAATTGATAATTATCATCGTTACTATCAATATTGTTTTTAAAATATTTGTGGCTTTCTTTCCTACAGGCACTGAATGTTATTAATGTACTAGCAATTTACCCCCGCCTTTCTGCGATAAATTAGGATGTCAATTAGCGTTGACAACCCGCGTAACATCAATTCAAAACACCTATTGATTTGAATCTGAATCATGATGGATATACTAATTATTAAATATATTAACTTAAACCACCTTGTCTGTTTGTCATGGACCCACGGAAAAACAAAAAAATAAAAATTACATACTTCCCGTGATCCTAGCGAGCTTATAATTTAAATATTTTTCATCTTTTCCCTTTTACGGGAGGGTACTCAACGACTTCCACAAATTTTTAGGCTCCTACGTACACAAGAACTTGGAGATTTAAAGATGCGTCTTTTTGTATAGCTCATATTGCCAAAAAACCTATATTTAGACAATTGGCCCCTAGTGAGAGATGATTTAATATTTTTTGCCTCTTACCATTTTGGGAGGGTACTCAGCAACTTCCCAAAGTTTCAAGCTTCGACCTAAAAGGAAACTTGGAGAATTAGTGGTGATTCGTTTTATATAGCCCATTTTAGGAAAAAAGGTTTGGGGCCCCTGGCCACCCATGAGTGGAGATTTTAAAATTCTATTTCAGTAAAGTTTCATTTTTCTGTCTAAACGGAAAACAGGAGAATTAGGGATTTTAAGTTTTTATATTGCTCATATAAAGAAAAAAAACATTTTAGCCCACGGCTCCAATATGTGATAAATTATTTAATTTCTTTTACGTCATACAAAAAAGTGTGGGGCCCCGACCCTCATGAGTGTAAATTTCAAAATTCTTTTACGCTAATTTTCGTTGTGAGAAGGTACACAAAAACTTTTAAACGTTTCATGCCTCTACCTGCACGGTCAACTTTTATATAGCTCATGTAAGGATAAAAAGTTTTTTGGGCCCCGGACCTTATGAGTGTGAGTTTCAAAAAACACATTTACGCAAATCTTTGTCGTGAGAGGGTACTTAACAACTTTCCAAAGTTTCATGCTCCTACCTACACGGTAAATTAGAGAATTAGTGATGAGTCAGGGAATCAGTGAATCAGTGAGTGGGGGCTTTGGCTTTTATCATTGTAGAAATATTATTTTTTTAAAAACAGTAGCATATTAACATTGTGGGGTTGAAATTTATGGGTAAAAAAAAGCTTAAAAAGCATTAATTTACATCAAATCTGTTAGAGATGATAGCACCTCTTACCATACGTTATCTTATCTTATCTGTTCCATGCGCCCTTTCTATACATAGTATTATTGCGTCTTATACTTATCCAAGGTTTGTTAATATCTATTTTCGAAATCTTACGTCTTGTCGGATTTTGAAGCGGCTCGCATCTTAAACCCCATTTCACCACTCGTTATCATAAGGGAAATAAAGTAAACGAAATGAACCTACTCGGGACAGTTACGGTGAGTCATGTATCTTCAAGTGTCTTACATCAATCCGCTATAAACAATTTCAAACCTATTTTATAAATTCAACAGAACAAAGCACACAAACTCAAGTAAATGTCTTGAAAACGAAAAAAACATTAGAATTAAGTGCCTTTATAACACTGAAGGCTTCAATGTTTTTGTCGGTGAATTTGGGATACGTCGATGTTTTTATTCATTTCGCCGAACTGGCCAAAATTGTATAATAAATAAAATGTACATATTAAAAACACTTACTAATTCTCTTTCTTCCAGTAAGGATTTCGTGAAGTGGAATGTGTCGCCCGATTAAACGATGAAAACCGACGCTTAATAAACATTTTAATTTTTTTTAAAAAATTAATCAAGATAAGACGTTAACTATGTATAATCGTAGGACGCAGTAATGTACTTTATAGAAGTAGCATAAGTAACATATTCGATAAGATACGCCATTCCGATTTTACTTGCTTTTGATTACGTTTCAGTTAATAACATCTACTATTTGACTACCAAACATTTCACAATAAGTATACGTTCAATAAATTTTAAAGTTAAAAATTAAACAACCCGTAAAAACAGTTTTTGACTATAAATACCTTATATATGAGGCATAACTAAAAGTATAAATTATTTTCATAATAATATGCACCGTGCGACGGACATTTACAGGTCGGGAAAATCTTATAAAATTATGTTTATCATAATACGCACAGCGCGACAGACTAGCATAAACATTAACATGCTATATAAAGATATACAGAGATAATATAAAAATTGATTATTTTAGTTACGGTACATTTGATTGAGAAGAAATTTTGTTAGAATGCATTGTTAGGTGACAAAAGCCTATGAGCAAAATTTCAGCTCGTTAGGATCCATGAAGATGGGTCATTTTTTTTAGTTTTGTATTCCCATGGGACCACGACAAAACTTTGCAGTTAATATAAAAGATTTAAAAACTAAATCATATTTTTCTTCATTAAAAATTTTATCGTTGAGAATACAATGATTTAAAATAACAGACACATTAAAAATTAATAACTTAAACACACGAGCTTGTCATAACATGGCTGAAGTTTTTTAAATAGAGGAATTGGCACAAATAACGAATCTTAAAGCTTACCATTACAGTCGGACCTCTCGAAGTCGAACTCAAAGGAGCGGGGAGAAAATCGGCTAGTCTTCGAGTTAGGGGAAATTGCGTAATAGGTGCAAAATTATCATTATTATTATTTAATTGCATGTTATTCACATTTTCATGGTTAACATTTTTTACCCTTACAGTTCTACTTCCGCTTCAGCTGTCTGTATTTACACAGCACATTCGAACTCATGGATACAGCGACGCATAATTTTGACCATCAGCAAATTAAAGCGCATTCTTACGTTCACAGTTTTTTCTATTTAAAAAAAAAGTAGAAAAAATAAGAAGATCCTACATCTACTCACCATTGTAGTAAGTATCCTTGGCAACCAGGAACGCTATTCCGCCGGCCACTACGACGGCCAGCCAGATAAACCTCTTCGTGGACGTATTCATTGGCCAGGAGGGAAGAAGAAACGAGACTATCTGACGACACGACACAAGCGGCAGCGCTTTGTCCCGCCTTCACCCAGCGTCAGCAGAATCGAGGTCACGTGTTCAGCCCTTCGACCGTATTTTTGCGTTTGTTTTTATTTCATTTGGGCTCGTCTCGACAATAGATCGAAAATTTCGGAGGCTGTAAAGAATAGGTGATATATTGTTGCTTCTGTGATGTCTTTATTTGATTGAGGGAAAGTTTACGTCGGCGTGTTTATTGTTAAAGGGATGGTTGGCATCAATGTTCCCTCTTTGCATGCTGGCTCAAGTGCAAAGGAAAAAAAAAATTTAAAAAGTTTAAATTAAAAAAAAAAAACAAATACATCGTGTGAAAAGTTTCATCCATTTTTGTATGAAATATTTTTTTTAAATTTGCTGCGCGGTAATTCAAAATTGCTGCGCGGCGTCGGCTAGATATCTGCGCTTTCACGCTTTAGCGCAACTTTAAAGGGAATATTTGATGTCGTTCAAGTAAATCCGGGAAAAACTAGGCAGCAGCGAAAAAAAGTTAACGTAACGTAATTTTAAACTTCATCAGCTGATCCCTTGAACCCGTCCACCTCCAACACCCCTGAATCCACCAGAAGATGGATCTCAGGACCAGGTTTGGGGTGTTGAACAGCGGGAGGTTAGCTGGACAAATCATGTCGTAAAGGTCAGCAATGAAAACTGTAGGCGGTGTCTCCTCTCTGAGTGACGGGCCCTCTCTTGACACCACGGCTGCCTTTTATACTTCCCCTAACGCCTCAATGCGAACACAATTAATTAATCCACCACCAGCTCCTTGACAGGTTTGAATTTTTATTTTTATTTGAAGTTTTTTTTTTTTAAATCATTTTCATTATTCATTTTGGAGATTATTAGTAGTTTTTTTTGTTTTTTTTTTTTAATAAGTGACAACATTTTTCAAACGTACTCTGCTGCTATTATTTTTTTTTTTTTGACTTAATTTCTTTTACATTACATCAGCTCTAAAGACAGGCATTCAAATTTGTTTATTCATATTATACAATTTTTTTTATTTCTATAAAGCTTTGCTTTACATTGCAACAAATTTCTACTTACTATTTGAAAACGAACATGTTTCAAATAACTTTTTTGGCACTTGTATGTATTTAGAGTAAAGCTGCACTCTAATATCATAACACGCGTTAAGCCGTGTAAAAACCATCATTATATAAATTGTAAGCAAAAGAAATCTTTTAATTGGAATTTTAAAATAAGGTTTGTGTTTTTGATGTGACGTCACATATCTTAAAACACCACCCCTCCCCCTCCTCCCCCTAGGAGGGTTACGATATTCATGGACGACTCCATACTAGCAGATGTACACCATTATCTTGAGTGGAGTTTTCTGGCAGCCCTGCTTCGTACGTTAAAGGTAGCTCATGAAAAGTAACTCTTTATCTTATCTCATCTGATTAACAAGATTATTGCGTCTTACAAATCTGTAGTTTGTGTCTAATCATGCATTCTTATTAGAGTTATAAACTCTTTTGTTAAATACAATCTCACGGGTTCATTAAATCGACCATTTATTGGGTCCCCAGGGTGTGTGAATTTAAAAGAGAAGTGGAAACTAAGGTGGGATTGGAGCCAAGCCCCTCAGCAGAATCCCAACTCTTCAGCAGAATCCCCAAAAAAGAAATGGAAAAGACGTAAACAACATAAGGGTTAGCCTGACCGGACGTAACAAACCAGCGAACGTTTGAGCAAAGAGCCTTTTTCAACGAACATACAATACACAAATAAAACGAATATTAAAATAAAAAATTGAATTAAGAAACTTAGCTGCGGTGAAATCCAAAGAATCGAAGAAATTCATTTCACCGCAGCTAAGTTTTTAAATTAAATTTTTTATTTTAATATTCGTTTTATTTGTGTATAGTATGTTCGTTGAAAAAGGCTCTTTGCCGAAACGTTCGCTGTTTTGTTACGTCCGGTCAGACTAACCCTTACCTTGTTTACGTCTGTTCTATTTAATTTTTTATGGGCCTGATTGAAGTCCTACCCCTCATTTTGTTTAGCAGAATCCCGACCCTTCAGCAACGAATGCCAACATTCAGCAGAATCCCAACCTTTCAGCAGAATCCCAACCTTTCAGCAAGATTCCAATCCCTCATCAGAATCCCAACCCTTCAGCAGGATCCCAACTCCTCAGCAGAATCCCATCCCTTCAGCAGGATCCCAACCCCTCAGCAGAATCCCAACCTTTCAGCAGGATTTCAACCCCTCATCAGAATCCCAACCCTTCAGCAGGATCCCAACTCCTCAGCAGAATCCCATCCCTTCAGCAGGATCCCAACCCCTCAGCAGGATTCCGACCCCTCAGCAGGATCTGATGCTATTGGCGCGTCTTTACTTGTCTTTCATATATATACTTCTTTAAAAACGTATGATCCGTTTGGTTTTAGACGAATTTTTCTTGAAAGATCGCCACCACATTAATACCGTGTAATTGATTGCTAAATATTAACAACTACAGAAAGCGGATCCTGAACTAAACGTGCTCGATGAATTTACACAACACACAGGCTACTTACAGCAATACACTTAACACAATACACGGTGTTGTAGAGACGTCAGAGACCATAGAAAATAATGAAGAATCTAATCTTCCCAGCCCACAGATTAATACACACACACACAGCCTCGTTATCTCATAAAATGTATTTCTATCTAGAGCCCGAGGCCTAATCCTATAGCCTCATTCCTATCATTTACTTAGACCTCGGTCATATCCCTTCCCCCCCCCCCCCAGTCCCTCCACTAGCAATCGCACACATCATCACTTAAAGTTTCACACACTCCACTAGATCACTGATAGGCTTTTAGGGATTGTTTAAAGAAAATCCCTTTTGTACTTCTCCGACAATTTTAATCGTTGAATTTTTTATTTAAAACGAAAGAAGAAGAAGAAAAGCTTTATTTAAAACAGTTAATTAATAAGCAAAGCATGAAGGTCAAGTCCCATAATTTAATCACGTATGAACACGATCTAATTAAATTAAAGTGCCCTATGTACCACATCGCATAATTGTATGCGGTGGATTCTTAACGCTGTCGTTCCGACTGAATGTTTTGGGATGATTGCCGCAAGCTATAAGACTGACAGAGGCACAGCGCACCGTTGTGTCCATCTCACACGTGTAGACTGGACAAAAGGGGGAACAGAGGTGGTCAGTGACTGACCGATTAGGTTTATGTGAACAGGCTATCTTGACCAAGTCTCGTAACTTGATGAAAGTAGACGTTGGCAAAGGGGGTGGGGGTGACAAATCGACCTTCTCTCGCTCAATCTAAACGAAACGATGAGATCATGGGTGATTATCGAGTTTTCGTTCCTAAATGACCGAAAAGAAATTTTTGTCGTGAACGTGATGATCGAATTTCTTCCCCAAACGTTTTAAAAACCATACATTTACTTTTTTTTTTTTAATGAAACAAACAAATAACAACAATCCATTTTAACCTCCCCTCTTATCTTTATAACAGTAACTTTAACTAATGAACAGACCCTTGCGAAAAAACGATGATTTATGTTACGATTTTTTAATGTCACCTGCAACTTAGTAAACATTTTATGTGTAGTAACAATTTGTTTGCGACCTCCAAAATAGCGGACTCATCAAGTGACTGCCCATTGTCTGATGATCTCCCCTTCTCTAGGTCCCACATTTGTGCAATAAGTGTTAACATCCGGCAGGAAATCTGCTTTACAGCTTTACTGATGAGATTTTTTGAAAGTTCAGTGTAAGAAAGACACTTACGCCTCAAGGCCTGACACTGTAACAATGAAAAGGATTCTCAAAACTGTATCTCTTAATACTTTACAGAAGAAAAAGACAAAAATGGAGTCCATAAAAAATAAAACAAAACATGCTGGTCATTGGGTTTGGTGAAACAGCATTCACAAGTTTCTATAGCCAAGACATACGAGGCGGGGGGGGGGGGGATGCGTAGCTGGCACAATGACCAGTCGCCTTTATCTGACCCCCCAACTAATGTCCGGTACCTTAAGGTGGGTGAACTCAGGGACATCCTTAGCCACAGGAACCGACCACTTCATTCACAGAGATTTGAACCCGCGACTCTAGGTATAAGTTGTAAAAAATAATTTGAAATCGTCGCGTTTCCAAATATGGAGGCAATGAAACTAACAACTAACATTCTACGTGGCACTTTTTAAAAAAAATTCAAAACTTATTTACATTGAGGCACATCACTAAATTTATCCAGCGGTATTTCTCCGATATGGTTTCGGTGACTGTAGGTTTAGATTCAAATCAATGGGGACCAGTCCATCTGCCAGTTTGTTTGACCCCAACATGTGCGGTGTTTACTTGTCAGATCCTGTTTCGACAAGACAAGATAAGAAATCACATTCCCAATCGTTGAGGACAAGACGTGGGCGATACTGTTCAAAGGAGGTAACATCCTGGGGCAGCGCTGGCAAAACTATGGCACGCGAGCCACAGACGGCACGCAGGTCTTCATTCATGAGCCCGCGCGTGACTAAAATGTTACTTCCTTTATATAATCAACCCAGCTATGTAAACCAAACTCCTATTATCGGGGTTTCATTGGCATGTTGGCACTTAGCTGATTAAGTGGGGTTTCGGTTCAATTAGAGGGCCCGCTGTTTCCC
>MUZC01004427.1:86028-97332 GCA_002072015.1 Radix auricularia | reverse complement strand
CCCCCCCCCCCCCCAAAAAAAAAAAATGTTCGCCACCACTGTCGTAGGAGATCGGATTCAGCTCTATTACAATTTCTTGTAACTTTCTGTTTCTGAGTTTAGTCTATGAATTTCGTCAATGTTTCTTTTAGCTGAAATAACAAATTCATGACCGATCCTTCTAGGCCAGTAATAGAGTAACATCTGTTGGAAATTGGACAAATAATAATAATAATTATAATAATAAATTGATAATTTATATAGCGCTGTATCCCAGAAAGGAGCCGGCTCACAGCGCATTAGCATGGAGCTAATAACACATATTAATAAAAATAAACATTCATATCATACTAACCACATAAATGACAATACGTTATACACCAGCTACGTTAATCATTAGAAAGAAATGTTGTTTCATTAATTTTGAAAATAAATTTTGAAAAGATGCGTCTTAAGTGCAGTCTTGATTGACTTGGTAGTTGAAATACTACGAATGTGTAATGTTAGAGAATTCCATTGTTTGGCCGCACAAAAAATTCTTTATAGGGATGTTCATAATATGGCGGAAATCTATTAATAGAAATATTTTATCTAAATTTATCTTTTGTTAGGACAAATTCATAAAAAATTAATAAAAGATACGACTCAATACGTAAATGGAGGCATATTGAGAATGATTGATCTCATCAGCTAAGTTTTAATTCTTCGTTAATTTAAGACATCTTATGGGACTTGCAAAATAAATAACAATTTCGTAATTTTACTAAGCTAAAAATTTTGAGAACATAGTGATTTGACTGTATTTATGCCTCAAAACTTTGTTTCGCTTAAATGTAATCAAAAAAAAGATTATTACGAAATGAGCTATGACGTTTTGCGGTTTTAGAAATGAAGTACCCTATATTAACTTGTGCTGTCTAAGCAGTGTGACCGACCGACCGTGCGACCTTGCCGAAAAAAAGTTGGATTGATTTTAAACCTTTTTCTCGTAAGCTAGCGAGCTGAAATTTTGCAGGCAGACTCATGGAAATGATAAAAATGATGTTTCAAAATTTCAAATCGATCGAATGGACAGTATTTGAATTATTGAATTTTGAAATTATTTTATTTATCTCTTTATATCATGTTAACTTTTTGTGATAGAGTTTTGTGGTGCGTAATATGTTCAACAACCTTTCATGTTGCGCAATAAGGTGCGCATAACATTGACATTACTTTTTAAAAATATATTCACGATCGCTGCGCATTATATTAAAAATGCTTTACGAGACACAACTAGAATTTTGTATTTTCGGATTGTTATGTCCTGCGTGTTATTATGAACATCCTTATAATCTAGTTTAATCTCGTATATAAAGGTTTTATAGTGAAAAACGTGTTTTTTTACGGGATTTTTAAAATTTAAATAGTTTTTAAAATTATTATTGTTATTTGTTTTTCTTATTAGGTCTCTCCCCTACTTTTTCTAGACTCGTTGTTTGGAACTTCTTTGTGCCGCCATCTTTGTGACGTGTTGACAACAAAGATGGCAGCCTAAAAATAACATAAATATGGCGCTCCCTCTGTTTTTCTTCGTCTTTTCCTTTTACTGATATTGATGCTCAAAATTATTATAATTAATATTCCTTTTGGAATTTTTAAAATATTATTTACGTAAAGTAATTACCAAAAAAAGCAGATCTTTGTTGACATGTAAAACGTACTAGTTTTCATCTGTAAGTTGAGATCGGAATAACATAGTCCGGAAGTGTAGGCTATGGAAAAAATTGTTTGCTTAAAAAGCCTATTCTAATATGAAGTTATATATTTCCAGTGTAAAAATTCAATTCGATTTTGAAATACTTTTTTCTTCAAATATTTCATTTTCCACGCTATATTGAAACTTATTATACAAGTTATTGTACGCGTTATATTGTGTCCTTGATCACTAATTTACAGATTTAAAAAAATATTTTTGGAACTATTTTCTGTATCAAAATCTGTAACTTTTTAAAAAAACGAAGTTTTATTAAATGAATATTTAATAACCGTAAAACATATTATTATTATTATTATAAAAAGAATTGTAGCAAACAAAAGATTTATCTTTATCCACAGTCAAAGTACAGATGACTCCGGCTACAAACATATATCTTCTTAAATTTTCTTCCCAAACGACAACCTATTCAACCGCACCGCTTATTCAAAGGAAACTACTTATCCGTATCCCAACAAAACACCTTATCTAAACCAAACCAATCATCCCAACAAATCCATTTATCCCCACCAAACAACGTATCCCAACGGCTAAACTTATCCCCACCAAACCATTTATCCCATATAATCCACTTATTTGCACCAAACCACGTATCCCAAATGCCCCACTTATCACCACCAAAAACTTATCCCAAACGCCCCACTTTTAAATCTATTAATAAATAATTGGGACTGTTTTATGATGTCATAAGAAACACTTATTAAACGCTCTTGTTGAAAATCTAAATAACATTGGAATGCCCCTCTTATATGTCATCTTTTAATCAACTATGCAAAAAAGACAAGTGTGTTGATATTGTGGAGGCCCTGGGGCGAATTGTCGGCGCTCAGAGGGACAGGTCCTTTGAAGCTGGACGGGTGCGGCCGACGAACGAGGCCAACCTGGGATCCTGGCGACTGACGCCAAGCTTGGGTACTTTAATGTGGACGGGGATTGACCACGGGCCAGCGGTGTCCTTTGAAGCGGTAAGGGTGCGGGCGAGAAACGAGGCAAGCTTGTGGACGGCAGCAAGCCTGGGTGTGGTAGTCTCGCCAGAGATTGGTTAAGTCAAACAAGCTTGACCGTGTCTTATGAAAGACTGACGGGTATATAACACGGGGAGTTAGACGGAGATATGGATCGGGCAAAGTTAGGAACACGAATTTAGTTAGGGATGAGTGTTGCCAAGTTAAAGAATTAAACATGATTTATTTGTACAGTCTGACTTGGAGTTTAGTGATTGATTAATAAGTTAACAAGTGTGAACAAATCTTTCACAATATTAATATTATTTAGTTCAAGTGATGAGCGGGTCTTATTGACTTAACAATTAATCTCATTGAACTGCGATAACTGGTATACAAAAAAAAATAATGGCAAGGGAATTATATTATCGGATATTTGTGTTCATTAAGTTTCCACCATTGTAGATCGTTAATGGATTCAGGAGCGTTCATCTCTATTTTGTACGCAGTAATTCATCAGAAGAGCTGTCGTCATTTCCTGTCTCTGAGTCAGACCTTAGCTTAATACGCTTTTCATTTGATTTGATAAGTATGGGAAGTGTTAGAACCATGATAGGCAAACTTTATCAACATTTTGAACATTTCGTCAACCAATAGTTTAAAACCAGAATAAATGTGCGTAATCGTCAGGAGATTTATTATTTATCGACCTCAATTTTTATGACTTTGTTTTTTAATTTTTAACTTCCAATAATTTGTAAGTATTGGGTCGATTAAACGTTAAAAATATTTTAATCTTTTAAAACATGTAAAGATTAATCGAGAAATTAATCGTTAATTTCCGCAGCGATATAAATAATTAATAATAATTTATTTATTTTTTTACCTACACACATTTCTCACGTTTCATGATAATTTTTTTTAGACGTGAAAAAAACGTAAACAAACATGGCGCCAAATGTCAGGGAAAATAACTAATTTTAGCAAAAAAATGTCCCTTACCTGGTTTTTTGTTATTTCCTTTGAGGTTTTCACTTGTATCTAGACTATATATGTTTTAAATTCATGGTTAATTAAATGATTAATCTATTTATTTTTTACAGATTATTCGAACAAAAAAATAATCGTTACCAGCAAATATATATATAGTTATATATATATAACGTTATATTTCAAACCTAACGTCCCTTCTCCCTCTCTCCCCAGCAACCACACCATTTCTCCCTACAGTTCCTTCTTCACCCCCCCCCCCCCCCGTTTTTCACCACCACTACTTCTCCCAACTACCACCACTCACATTCAATAAACCACTGTAGACTAGGATGTTACATAACTTTCGCTTTAAACAACGACGTTGATGCCCTGACTTGCTTTATTCGTCTGATAATAAAATCATATGATATGACAAGATGGTGTTAAATGAGTAGCAAATCTATAATACTCAAACTCAAAGGAATAGGGTCGATAAATATGAAGGCCGCGTATACATGGCGCAGAAAGAATAAAGTAGAGAGATTAAAAGAGAAAGGTTAGAAAGAGAAGGGCAGCGGACGAGAGTGAGGAGCCAGAGAGTGAGAGAGAGATTGGGAGAGAAAAAAAGAGAGCTAGGGGTGATGTAGAGAAAAAGAGATTCAGAGTTAAAGGGATGAAAGCTTGCATATAACTAATAAGAGAAATTATAGGCATCAAATAGGAAATGGAGAGGAGTTTGTTCCAACAACCTAAACCAGTCGAAAGAAATGGAAGCTTGGGAAAGAGAAGCAGAAAGTGGGAGAAATATCAACTGACAAAGGGAAGACAACCACTGATCAATTAAGTTAGAAGTTTCATTAAATTTTTTTTTAAATAAAAAAATATCGAACTGTTGTCATAGAAACCGGCGACGCTAAGAGATGCAAGTGTTTGACGAGCGAGCTGACGAGGGCTGGGCTCGAGGAAGACTCTAACCGACTGTCTACACGTACATCGATCCACAGTCCACGAGCTGTGACGTCAAGGTGTGTGTAAGCGTGAAGAAGGTTTGGGGGGGGGGGGTTCCCCGTAAGGAATACTGAAAAATCTCTTCACAAATGTTCATGATTATTTTATTTTTCTTAAAGATAAGATAACATTGATATTATTATTATTATAATTTTTTTTATTAATGCAAATAAGGAACGAAAGCCCGGTTGTCCTCCACACAAAAGTATGTGCCTGGGAAGATCATAGGGACAGCTGTGTAGCACACATGTATGTATTATATCATTACACGTGTAAAACGGTTACAAGGCCGCCTGATGGTGTGGTCCATAGACCCTCCCGTAAATATCAACTCAATCCGTTATAAAAAATTAGTTGTATTTTGTCACCAGTACTTCAGTCATCCACAGTCTTGCTGCTGTTGTCTCTACGCTTAAACCCGTGCCCCGAACGAGTCACGTTCGTTTAATAGGGGGTGTACGTCTTATCACAAGCTCCGTTACTCTTCATAAACCCGCGACACTAGAGAGCAGCACGGGTTAACTCATCTTTGTTCAGATGTCATCGGCTGTACAGTGGAGTTGCTTAAATACATGAGAATCTTCTGTGTGGATGGGATGTGGTTACAGGGGACTGGGCAGGGACTGATGAATGTATAATTGAATTGATTGGGTTCGTGTGTGTGCATATGAATGTGTGTACGTCTTAGGGTGCGCATGCTGGTGTGTATGTATGTATATAGTATTTTCGGCTGGACGTATGTATGGGATTGTGAGCATAGTTAGATTATGTGCATAGTTAGATTGTGTGCATAGTTACATTGTGTGCATATTTAGCTTGTGTGCATAGTTAGATTTTGTGCATAGGAGGATTGTGTGCATATGAGTATTGTATGCTCGGGTCCTTGTGTCTAAATGTGAGCGCGTGCTCAGGTTTTAATTATGTGTTACTGTCAGTGTGTTTGTGTACGTGCCCAAATGTATGTGTGCGTGTTAGCATATGTTTCAGCACACAGCTGTATACTTATCAACTATGTGAGTTTGTGGTTTAGTCCTGTACACGTGTTTCCTAATGGTAACATGATTTTATTATGTCACTTCACATTTGTAGCCGAGTGGTGGCTTTAATTTAAAAACAAGGTTTTAAAAAATCGTTTGTCTTTGCACCGTGCTGATTCTCTCTAGGTCGCATTGTAGAAACGATCACCATAGCTTTATCGTCATTTTTCCAGATCAAATGGTGTATGTGAGGGGACAAACTACCTCCGATTTGTTTACCAAGTTCGACAGCGGCTCCTCCAACAAAATCAGATTATTTCGATGTGCTGTTCTCACAGCACCACCGGCAAGGGGTAGCAGTCGGTATGCGTGCATGTCCGGTATGCACCCAATGACATAGAGACAGATTTACGGATGTAAAGAAAGTGTCACTAAGAATAGATATTTTCACATCTACTATTTGACCTTAATAATGTTTTATGCTCCGGGCCACAGATCGGTCACACGAACGCTCATACTAAACCCACAAATTAGAAAAATGAGCTCGAAGCATGCATCGATAAAAATTTTCTTGGTAAAAGAAAAAGGCCCAGTGAAGAGAGTGAAGAAGAACCTTTGGAAATCCAACAGACAATACGATGGGTCCTAGTTGAAGTATGTATTTATTGAAACAGTTGACTCCAACAAACCAACACCGCTCTGCATAGTTTCTGGTGAGGCAATGAAACCTTCAAAACTTCTTCGCCACTGGAACGCCGAGCGTCCATGGAGTATTTCGAAAGGCAAACACTAGAACATGCAAGACAGAAGAACTTTGTCAGAGCCACCATACTAGTACATGAGAGCGCACTGAGAGCTTCATATTTGGTGGCTAACCGCGTTGCTAAGGCTAAAAAAAGCGATTCCCTATCGGGGAAGAATTAATCAGGGTTCTCACTGAATTAACATTCTAGTAAATTAAAATATTAAATAATGTTATATTCATTTTTTGTGCAACTGTATTTTATTTTGAAGGCATGTTTATATACAAATAAATTAAAACTATAAAATCCAAACAATTTTAAATACCTCTATAAACAATCAACGCAGTCGCAACACCCCCATCCCAATACCCCCCCAGAGGTTAATGGGCCACGGTTAAATTATCAAACGTTTAGTGGTCCGCGCGTTTACAAGGTTGGGAACTACTGGACTGCAGGACTTATTGACCCCCGTATGTTTCGACCCTTTTCGCTTCTATCTCGTAAAATTTTTTTTTTTTTTTTAATAATTTTTTTCTTTTTCTTTTTAAAAATAAAAATATTATAGTTTGATATTATTATTAGGGCCATTAGTGAATAATTTAAATTTAATCATTAACTTTTGAAGTATTATCGATACATTAATTGTTAATTTCAAATATCGCCAACAATTTACATTTATGGTGTCATAAGTAATATTTATTAAAAGTACTAAAATCGAAATAACCTTTGAATTTCTTCTTATTATATGACATCTTTTAAACCAAAACGGAAACAGACAAGTGTATTGACATTATTTGGTTAAAGTGATGAGCAGGTCTTAGTGACAATATAATCAGCCGAGCTGAACAATCGTTGACATGGCTTAAGTTTGTCTCAGCTGAAGTTTCTGATACTATTGTGGATGTTTTGTTTGCAGGTGATATGTAAGCGAAGTGTAAGAACCATGGCCGCAATGTTCCTTTTAAGCAGCGCGGCTGCGCAGATGTTTGACCGACCCCACGCAGGAATTTAGAATTACTGCACAGCAAATTTTGTAAAACATAGCACAAAAAATTAACCTTGTGCAACTTTGAACGAGTTTTTAAAAAAAAAATTTTTATAGGTATAGAGTCTAGATCTAGATAGTTAAAAATAAAAAAGGCACCAAGAAATCTGTATAATTATGTTTTCAGGATAAATAATTAAAAGAATAGCAAACTAATGCATGGATAATAAAATATTATAATTACCTTTAATGTCCTAAATTTTTTCTATAGCATTTTAGTAGTCATTTATGGATTAACGAAACATTTTATCTTATTGTATCTTATCTGTTACAGACGCTCGTTCTATACAGAAAATAATTTCGTCCTAAACTTATCTATGGTTTGTGTCTAGTCTTGCACTCTTATTAGAGTTTTAAATGATGACAAAGTGTTGGCTTTCCTGGTTTCCTCAGGCAACACATTCCACGCCCGAATTTCAGACGGGAAGAAAGAAAACTTGTGTTTGTTCTTGCATATGGAATAAAAAAAGGTGTTTTTATCCTTCTGTTTATCCGAGGGTTGTATTAAAATTTCCCTGTGTTGTTTTTCTAAATTATAATTAATTGCTTTATGAATATTTACTAATATACTCTTAATTCTTCTATCCTCTAGTGTTTCAAGGTTTAATGTTTTAGCAAATGTTACTCTTGTCAGTTTTGAATATTCTCCAGTAATGTATCTTACCGCTCTTTTTTGAATTTGTTCTAGTTTATCAATGTTTTCTTTGGTGGATGCGTCCCATACAGAAGATGCACATTCTATTATAGGTCTCACCAGAGTGAGGTAGCATTTTAGTTTTATATCTTTATTACATTTGTAAAATTTTATTTTTATAAAACCCAAGGTTTTGTTTGATTTTTTT
Source organism: Radix auricularia (assembly GCA_002072015.1). Lineage (NCBI taxonomy): Eukaryota > Metazoa > Mollusca > Gastropoda > Lymnaeidae > Radix > Radix auricularia. Next base: position 89,066 of record MUZC01004427.1, on the reverse strand, counting down.
TTATAACTTCATTGACATTATATATATGAGAAATTCATTTTTAGGTTTAACTTGCATAGATATGATAAGTGAAAAAAAAATTAGATCCCCAATCAAAGGACCTCTGGTACCCATAAGATCCCTTATAGAGTGGCTATATATGACTTGACATGTCTTCTTACCTGTTATTTAACATTTAACTGTAATTTGACTGTACATTAGTTTGGACGTTGTCAGCCATCAGTCACAATACTTTATTGCACACCGGAACAAAGTCACTAAGAAGAGATGTCACTTACAATTCGCTATGTAAACCAAGGAGGTGAATATTCTCAGGTAATCTATGAGCACTTCACGCGTTTCTAGAAGTAGAAAAAATCGCTTGTCAACACCTGCTTGAGGTCTTACTATTGGAACTGACAAAGATTGGGCTATTAGGTGTTTCAGATACCCGTTGTCAAGGAAACGACAACTGTGCGAACATGTAGGGGCATAAATCAAGCGATTTGATTTGCAAATGAGCATGTTTCAAATCATTTTATTGTATTATTATTCAAGGTTGTAATTAAATTTTAAAATTTGTCTATCTCAAATATTCCCGTATTTAAGGCCAAATCCTCATAAATTCCCAAACTCCAATTTCTATAAATTTGGCCCCACGACTTGGAAAATTTCCCAGGAGTTGGCAACACTGGGGTAGACCTGGGGTTTGTCTGGAATCGATGTGTACACTTGTGATGGAAGACTTACTTCCTTTTTGGCACGGAAGGCCTCCTCAAAGGGGCCCTTTCTATTACACCACAACCATGTTTTATCTTACGTATCTGTTGCAGACGCTCCTTCCATACACAAGATTATTGCGTCCTACGCTCATCCATTTTTCGTACTTTGTATCTACTCCTGCATTTTATTTAATTTAAAGTTTTAAATGATAAAGTTAAAGTGTTGGTTTTCCTGTTATTTTCAGGCAACCCAAACCACGTTCGAATTCCGAACGGGGAGAACGAGAATTTGTAGGTGTTTGTTATTGCATACGGAATATGAATTTTGTTTTCGTCACTATGTTTATCGGAGAGGTTGTATTAAGATATATTTTTGTTGTATTTCCAAGTTCTTCTTTCCTCAAGTGTTTCCACAGGCGCCTAAGGGAATTTGAGGCCCTAGGCGAAGTGAATTTGTTGGCCCTAAATGTAATAGAAAAATAAATTATAAATTTGGAAAGATTCTTGAGCGAGCTCTCCACTAATGATGAGACTAATCGGATGCCCTAGGCGGCTGCCTAGTTTGCCTATGCCGAAAGCCGGCCCTGGTTTCTAGAGTGACATAGTGTCTCTGTTGTTGATTTGATTGTTTGAGTGTGGGCTGCCCCTGGCTGACACGGTCGTCTGTGTACCTTCTGCTTTGAGGGGATGATCTTATCTTATATGTTACAGACGCTCCTTCTGTACAGAAGATTATTGCGTCCTACGTATTTCTATGGTTTGTGTTTAGTCCTGTATTCTTATTTGAGTTTTAAATGATGATACAGTGTTGGCTTTCCTGGTTTCTTCAGGCAACCCATTCCACGCCCGAATACCGGACGGAAAGAAAGAAAATTTGTATGTGTTTGTTCTTGCATATGGAATAAGAAAGGTGTTTTTATCGTTATGTCAATCTGAGGGTTGTATTAAGTTATCGTTGTGTTGTATTTCTAAATTAGAATTAATTGCCCTATGTATAATTACTAATTTACTCTTGGTTCTTCTATCCTCTTGTGTTTCAAGGTTTAATGATTTAACTAATGGTGCTACTCTTGTCCGTTTTGAATATTCCCCAGTAATGAATCTGGCAGCTCTTTTTTGGATTTGTTCTAACTTATCAATATTTTCTTTGGTGCATGGGTCCCATACAGAAGATACATATTCTAGTATAGGTCTCACCAGGGTGAGGTACCATTTCAGTTTTATATCTTTGTTACATTTGTAAACGTTTCTTTTTATGGTATCGTTCAACCACGGACCCCACTTGCGCCTCAATATGAGCCATAATTTGACTCGTCAGCGGAGTTAGTTTGTGGGCCGGTGCCCCTAGGAGCTCGACAGTGGCGGCATCACCGGAGAAGTCCTGCCTCAACCAGCCTTGGGCGTCCTCTCGGATGTCGTCCGACGCGTGGCTCTTGTGTAGCCTTGCGTGGACTTTTGAGTTCCGACGGAGGGCGGCTGGCTGAAGGCCTTAAATGAAAGCATCCCTCAGCATGTCATCGGTCTAGATGACTGGTCGTGACGAGTTTGACAGGAGGAACAGATTTCTCAACATAGTAATTCACTGCTTCTCCCAGAACCTGATCGCAGCGCCAAATCTCATGTAGTAGAGTGTTTGCTTTAATTTGAACAGGTTCAGGTATATACTTAGCGAACCAAATGAAAGGACTATAACAGTACAGTATTTTAACACAATTAAAACACGCATGCCTTCCTCACACTTTTCTATTACTCTATTTCTCTCTTACTCACGTTCATCGCTTCCTTTCTCTTGTCCTATATAGTGGGCTGTGGTGCGGTGCAGTGCACACTACTACACATTATACGAAATAGAACTATATATCTTTGTCAACACAACACTGGCCCTTTATAACGAGAGTTTTGGCGAATAAATAACGGTTTTATCTGAAAATTAGCTTCAGGCGATCTCTCGAGTTCTAGCGAACACTGCACGCTTACCTAAGGGTGTAACCTTCAGATTTTTTAGATAAGAGAAAATGCCTTAAGCCTCAGGTAGGCAGACAATAATGCGACCCCAGTGTTTTCAAGGTTTGTGGTCCTAAAATGTCTGAGATGCACGGTAATCTTATTAACACACCAGGTTTGATATGAGTTGATCGCTAATGATTGTGGCTTGTGAATGGCGTGACATGTCGAGGTTGGTTATGGTGTGACATGTCGAGGTTGGTCATGGAGTGACATGTCGAGGTTGGTCATGGAGTGACATGTCGAGGTTGGTTATGGTGTGACATGTCGAGGTTGGTTATGGTGTGACATGTCGAGGTTGGTCATGGAGTGACATGTCGAGGTTGGTCATGG
>MUZC01004427.1:66799-85289 GCA_002072015.1 Radix auricularia | reverse complement strand
TGTGTGACATGTCGAGGTTGGTCATGGTGTGACATGTCGAGGTTGGTCATGGTGTACAGGTTGTGGTTGGTCATGGTGTACAGGTTGTGGTTGGTCATGGTGTGACAGGTTGTTGGTGGTCATCGTGTGCCAGGTTTGTTGTTGGTCATGGTGTGATAGGTTGTGGTTGGTCATGATGTGACAGGTTGTGGTTAGTCATTGTGTGACAGGTTGTGGTTGGTCATGGTTCGACAGGTTGTGGCTGGTCATCTTGTGACAGGTTGTGGTTGGTCATGGTGTGACAGGTTGTGGTTGGTAATGGCTCGACAGGTTGTGGTTGGTCATCTTGTGACAGGTTGTGGTTGGTCATGGAGTGACAGGTTGTCGTTAGTCATCTTGTAACAGGTTGTTGTTGGTCATGGCATGACATGTTGTTGTTGGTCATGGTACAACAGGTTGTGGTTGGTCATGGTGTGACAGGTTGGTGTTGGTCATGAGGTGACAGGTTGTGGTTGGTCATGGTGTGACAGGTTGTTGTTGGTCATGATGTGACAGCTTGTGGTTAGTCATCTTGTGACAGGTTGTGGTTGGTCATCTTGTGACAAATTGTGGTTGGTCATCTTGTGACAGGTTGTGGTTGTTCATGGTGTGACAGGTTGTGGTAGGTCATGGTGTGACAGGTTGTGGTAGGTCATGGCGTGACAGGTTGTGGTTAGTCATGGTGTGACAATTTGTGATTACGCCTTAAAGTTGAAACATTCTTACCAAAAATGACTACAAAATTTATTATCCTGGCTGTAAAGGTTAAGAAACTGACACTAAATAATGTCCATGTTACATAACACAACCCTTGAAAAATTATTTTAAGATAAAAGGATTTATCTTTTAAGAAATCTCTTATGATTTTTTTTATTTAGAAAAAATTAACTTTGCGTTTTCATTTCTTAGTTATGAGTTTTCAATTTTAATTTATTCTAATAATGTGATTTGTCAAAATTTACAATGAAATGGTAAGAACTGTAGATAAAGAAGCACCTACAATTAGATAGCCTCAGTTCCATCTCAAACACGTTGGTTTTAACTAGGACTTGTTTATTTTAGCAACAAAAAAAAAAGGTTTTTGCGGTCCGCTGAAAGCCACCTAATGGGCCCTTTATTTGCCTACACACCCAGTGGTCTAAAGATACCTCTTAAATAAAAATGAAAAAAAGAAAAAAAGATTCTATTGATCCTGTAATTTCTTGGAGATTTCAAGAAAACTCTGTTGGCTGAGCTAAGTGAACTGGGGTTTTGTGAGCCTCTGTTTGACTTCACTACCACCCTGCAGACTTGTCACCAACACCGAAGATCTCACTGCCGGAAATGAATAATTTTAAGATTTTTTTAAAGAAAGGGAAGAGGGGGCAGTCTTTTACAAATAAGGGCGTGGGATATATGCCTCTGTGTGGAACACTATGATACTCAATATAGGGGCGTGCAAATGGTGTTTAGTTTAATTTAAAAAATGCACGGAACTGTTGACAGTTTCCTCCCCTTCCTTACCATTAAACTTGACAGTGCAGTCCCGTATGTAAATGGCCGGCTCTTTTATATTGTTATATCATGTAACATTAACTTTTCGTCTACCCGACATGCACTAGACTTCCTGCAGTAGACCGTTAGAAGACAAAGTAAGAGACGGGTGCGGGTGTTTTATTTAGGCCAACACTTACGACCAGGAGTAAGTTACCAGGAGATTATTAATGCCCTGCTTGGACAGTAGCTTTCATGTGTTTGTAATAGTTAAAAAGATTTAGGGGGAGGGGTCTCAAGACTTCGATATGAATCGTCAGATTGAGGTCGTGGTGGGTTTTCTGTTTGTTTGGTTTTTCCGTTTTTTTTTAAATTCTTAATTTTAAAAATTCAAATTTTATTTTCATTCGTATCCGGGTCGCGGTTCACTTGGCTTTTGTAAAAAGTGGTAGCCACCCTAAAAGGTTTGGGAACCGGTGTTATAAGGAAAGGCTTCATGCAAGAAACTGGACCTGATATAAATATTATTCGTTTATTTATGTAGGTGATAAAAAGTCCATTGAAGTTGTGTGTGTGTGCGCGTGCGTGTGCGCGTGCGCGCGCGCGTGCGCGCGCGCGTGTGTGTGTGTGTGTGTGTGTGTGTGTGTGTGTGTGTGTGTGTGTGTGTGTGTGTGTGAGTGTGTGTTTCATAACCTCTTGGTCGTAGGGGATTCTGATGTTTCCTTTTGAACTTTCTCGAGACTTGGTAGACCTTGGTGGCGCCCATCTCCTCTCAAGCTCAGCGGAAGACTTTTTAACGATAGTCATTCATCTAAATTTTTATTTTTGCCTTAAGGTTGGCTAGATTCCATGACTCTCAGCTTGTAGGGCGAGTGCACCATTGACCTAGCTATCTAGCCGTTAGTGAATTTTAGTTAGTCCCAAAACTTTCGTATAGCCGAAGGAGCATTCACATCTTGTTAGCTATAGATCAGAGGTCATGAAACTTTTTTGCCTGAGAGAGCCATAAACACCACATATTTTGAAAAGCCATATATTATGTTGAAAACTAAATATTCAAGTAAATGTGATCATTTTGGGTAATCATCATTTCAACACTAAAAGTAAAAGTACAATATTGATGTCTCGGAATTCTTTTTAATGACAATGCTATGATGTTGCTAATCAATAATGAGTATTTCCTACCGTTCATGTGACTTATGGTGCTGCGTGGCTATGCTGATGGCTTCGTAGTCTTGTTCATACCTGTCGAGGTTAATCTTCATGCAGAAACAGAGACGTTGTGATTGTGGTTGTCGTTGGTGGTGTATTTTTTTTTTTTTTTTTTTTTTGGTGGTTGGGGGTTGTTTCTTTGTTTTTTTTATTTGCATATGTAATTAATATATAGATCAAATGAGCCTGAAGGAGAATTTATATTTAGAATCGAGCCATGGTTTTCCCACCCCTGCTGTATATCAAAGTCTAACTTGATACAACTCGCATACTCTCAACCCCTCCATTCTTCTCTAGCAACTAAAGTTCCGTCTGACGCCACTTGCTCCTTGTGCATAATGACAAACTAGCGTGAAAAGTTGCAGAGCGTTCGAATGTTCTCCAATATCTGCGCGACCGCACAGCTGTGAATCTTAGAGGGAACATTGCTATATTGGGAAGATGACATGGTTTGGTCATGTACTGCGACATGATAACCTGACAAAAATCATCCTTCAAGGTTCTGTAGAGTTGGGTCCGGGCAGAGGTCGACCGTGGAAAAGCTTGCTTGACAAAGTAAAGGAACGGCCAGGAATGAAGTAGAAAGAAATAGTGGCCATCGTCCGGACTGATGATGATGATGATGATTGGGAAATGTGTATTTTTATAGTTTAAAATCTGTATTCCCCTTTATTTAAAAAAAATAAATAAAAGCGAGTTATTTTGCCAAAGTGATTAAAAATTTCTTAAAGGTCATTGGTGATATTTTTATGTAAACCTTTAGAACGGCTTCGATTTATTTATAAAGTTATTTAGAAAGGAAGCGTGTCTCCAAGTGACACAGCCATCCGGTGTTAATCCACGACATTTGGGCCGGGAACTGGAGCTCCTGTAACCCACTATGTCAGGTCGTCTATGTGCCTATCCACCTTTATGTTATGTGATTTTCTAATTCACCTTGGAGAAGTATATTAATATTGTCGAAGGTAATACCACTGTGTGAAAGATAATTCCACCATGTGCAAGTTAATATACATTTTAAAGAATTTAACGTACCATATAAAATACAACTCCGTCGTGTAAAAATTAAATCAGTCGTGTAAACTGAAATGCCTATTTGACTTTGATCATACCATCATGGTACAAGGTATGGGGGAATTTTCAACATGTGTGCATTGATTGCAACAAGACTGTTATATCCTAGTGCAAATTCAATTGTTCAAAGGTAATATATTCGACCAGAGCTCTGGATAAAAAAAGATTAAATATTTTTCTCCAAAACAGAATTTCCAAAGACGGTTTCAAAATTCGCCCCATTGACTAAAACATCAAGATGCACGGATAGCTACTGCGGGCAGCATTTTCGAGGTTTAATGTTGTAAGGTTATGCATAGATTTTAATCACCCATAAAACTTAGCTGTTAATATTTAGCCCTGGGGAAACATGTTCACATGTGGGAAGGTTGCACTTTTGTACAAACTGACGTGTCTTATGTTGACAGCCACAAACAAAGTCATATACAATAGCTCAAACTCTTGTCTCATTTCCCGCAACTCACCGCTCTAATCGAGAGCCATAAAATAAGTTAAGATGAAATTCCGGCTATGTCCTTTTCAACAAAATGAGGGGTGAGACTGCAATCATGCTTATAAAAAATTTAATGGAAAAGACGCAAACAAGGTAATGGTTAGCCTGACAGGACATAACAAAATAGCGAAAGTTTCGGCAAAGAGCCTTTGTCAACGGACACACAATACACGAATAAAACGAATATAAAAAATAAAAACTTGGCTGCTGTGAAATCCAAAGAATCCAAGAAAGTCGTCACAGCTAACATTTTATTTTTTATATTCGTTTGATTTGTGTATAGTATGTCCGTTGTTTTGTGTGTGTATGTGTGTGTGTGTGTGTGTGTGTGTGTGTGTGTGTGTGTTTGTGTGTGTGTTTGTGTGTGTGTGTGGTCGTAGGGAGTTTCAATGTTTTCATTAGAAGTTTCTCGGGACTTGGTAGATCTTTGCGGTGCCCATCATCTCTCCAGGTCAGCGGATGACTTTTTAGCGATAGTCATTCATCAACATTTTTATTGTTGCTTTAAAGTGGGGGGGGGGTCTGAATCACATGCCCCCCAGCTTGTGAGCCGAGTGCACGATTGTTTTCTAAAACTTATCAATTAATTAAACTTTAATTTTCCATTAAAGCCAAAAATTAAAGTTTATGATGTCATAAGTAACACTTATGAAACGATCTTGTTGAAAATATAAAAAACACTAAAAGCAGTCCTTTCTATGTCATCTTTTAACCAACTACGCCAAGAAGACAAGTGAGTTGACATTATTTGGTTCGAGTGATGAGCGGGTCTAAGTGATAATATAACCAGCCGAGATTAACAATCCTTCACAACGAACTGAGTTAACTGGAAGCAACAAAACCTTCTTGGCCAGGAATGACATTATTGAATAGCGCTGTTCATTAAGTTTCCACCATTGTAGAAGGTTAATGAATTCAGGAACTTTCATCTTTATTGTGTAGCGCAGTAATTCATCAGAAGAGCTGTCGTCATTTTCTGTCTCTGAGTTAGAATCCACTACTCCACTACTGCCATTAGCTTAATACGCTTTTTTTTAGTTTGATAAGTAGGCGAAGTGTTTTAACCATAGTAGGCAAACTTTATCAACATTTTGAATATTCCCGTCAATCAATAGTTTATAACCAAAATGTTCAGGAAATTTATTACTTTTGAAAAAATTACTGAAGGTGAAGTTGTGGAAGGTGGCACGGTGGAAGGCGGCATGGTTGAGGGTTGCAAGGTGGAAAGTGGCACAGTGGTAGGTGGCACGGTGGAAGGTGGCACTGTGGAAAATGGCATCGTTGAGGGTTGCAAGGTGGAAAGTGGCACAGTGATATCTTATCTTATCTTATATGTTACCGATGCTTCTTCTATACAGAAGATTATTGCATCCTGCGCTTATCTATCGTTCGCATATAGTCCTGCGTTCGTATTAGAGTTTTAAATGATGAACACGTGTTGGCTTGCCTGGTTTCTTCAGGCCACCCGTTCCACGCCCGAATTCCGGATGTGAAGACAGAAAACTTGTATGTGTTAGTTCTTTCATACGAAACAAGAAATGTCTTTCTGACGGTTATATTGAATTATTTGTGTGCTCTTTTTTAAAATTACAATTAATTGCTTTATGTATAATTACTGAAAATCCTACATGTGGAAGAAAATCAGCAGTCCCGAGCCTACGCTCTTCATGGGGCTTCCCGGAAAACCCCCTCAACCCTCTGGCCCCCTAAGGGACATAAGAGAAGCCCTCCCCCAGGAGCGGTCGCTGCTACAAGCGGCCGCCTGGACGTCCATGACCCTAGGTCGAAAATGCCTCCAACTAAGTGAGCCTCCCGAGGGAGGGGTGGAATTCCCTACTATGACTCGCTATCAACATAGTATCACTTTGGCGCCACCCCGGCAAAGCTTACGAGTCTCTATGGTTAGGATCGCCGCAAAGCGGGGGATCATCACTGCCCTACCTAGGGTTTAACCCCCACAGGAAGGTTTGCTCAGAGCTGGCGTCCAAAAGCGTTTCTTAGCGGTATAATTACTAATTGGTATTATTTGGTGTCACTAAGTTATTAGCTCTTTCTCCATTGTCACTTGACTAGTGGAATATTACGAAAGTACACCTTCAATGTGTGGCGTATTTTAAATGTCTGTTTATTCAGCATCAGCCAATGTGAAGTTCTTTAAAATGTTCGTGATTTTTTTTTCATCAACAATGAAAGAGTCTGAAATACGCTTGACATTGAAAATCGTTGCTATCATCAGTCGCCGTGGTCTGGAAATATTTAAATCTTATTTTGAATTACAACCTGTACATTTTTCTCAATGAAGTCCACTTGAGAATAAGGCTGTACAGCCAGATACTTAGCGAGGGGGGAAGGGGGGGGCGAATGCCCCGGGAGAAACTTTTGTTTAAATTGGAAATTTTTATAAAAATAAAATAAATACGTATTAGAATTTGATCATAGCAATAAAGGATAAGGAACTATCATAAAATATGTCAACGTTTCCCATACGAAAACTTCAATCTCCATATTGGGTATAATTGTTATGATAATCATGATACTGAAATGAAAATCTATGAGATAGTATGTGAGAGCATGACACTGATCTGCTGTTAACTTAATTGATTCCTCAAATTTGACAGCCACCTCTCTTGTGTAAGTGGAGAATTATCGTCATAACCATACACAACAATGTCAATTATGAGCCGACTGAATGCCTCGGGCGACACCTTGTTGGGGCGGCAAATTCTTTATTGTTAATTAGCTTGTGGAAAAGGAAAACGGTAAATAAATTTAAACAGAATAAAAGAAACTCCAAGACAAAAAAAATAATGTTGAAAGTATAAGAAACCATATTAAAATACGTGAACGTAAAAAAAATGCCAAAAATTTCAAACTTCATAAGTCTTCTGATAATATTGATAATGAACCGAAGAACCGAGAGGCTGAAGTAGTATAATAACATGACACTCATGTGCTGGTTATTATACGTGATTTAAGTTTTTTCAGCCGCTCTAATTGTATAGCAACCAAAATAATTTTAATAACATTCATGAACTTAATTGATATGAATAAATTGATCGTACACACAGATTTGTGAGATTGAGAGTGTTCAACATACGGACATTAACTTTTCTACATTAGACACGGAGCTCACACCGAAATAGAGACGAGACGGTTATCACGAGAATGACTTTAACGCATGTATGCTATGTGCCTAATGTGTAAAAAAAAATGTTGCATATTTAAATATGTTTTTCTCCTTAGTCATAAAAATAATGAACAACATCGCTTATCTAAAGAAATTAACAATTGGCATAAGCTAAATCCGTCAAGTAAATGTACTCAACATTACTAAAGTTTTCGCAAATAGAAGATTAGAAGGAATGAGAAATCTGATAAAAAGACCAGCAGCATAACGTTGTAGTAAAAGGAAACACATCAAAGTGTCAAAAAGATCTTGTTAGAATTGTGGACATTATTATTGTCAATAATTTGCTCTCTCGCTTGGAGAGGCAGACGAAAAGTTGAATGTACGAACAGACGCAGGAACATGCTAGCCGCTGTGAAGTCTGTGTTTTTTTTTTAATTGACATTTAGAAACACTTACTATCTGGAAACTTTTTTTTATAAAGTTAATGATGATAGAAATTATGTATAAATTATAATGCTATGAATGCCTTTCAGATGCTACTCACAGAGAATATATTGGAATGATTTGGCAATGGCTAAAATTTAATGTGAAGACCTGATCATTTTAATTGAACTTTCAAAGCAAAAGAGATCAAATTTTTGGTGATCACAGCAGATGTTTAGCCATGCTATGTATTAAAAAAAGAAGAAATTTGTGAGCAGGGTTACTTTAGAAATTCATGTCAGATTTTGGCATTTGGAATACAGTTATGATTGTCATACACTAGTTCATCTACTTGACTTTAACATTTTGCTTTCAGGTTAGAGCACTTAAATTCAAATTATCTAACATGGCATTGTTAATGAAAACTATTTTACCTTAGGGATAAATAAAATGAATGATGAATTCAAGTCTATTTGATTTGTTCAAGTTCCTTAATATTTCTTTCTTCCTAATAAAACTATATTTATTTATAGCGTCCAAAAAGTAAACATAATTTTCCGGGTGTGTGTGGTGCGTTGGGCGGCAAACCTGTATTGTGCCCCGGGCGGCACATACCCACGCTACGCCGCTGTGTTTAGCGCTAAAAATATATCACGCAATGGCAGAACTTGCCTCAGGAGAATGAAGCGACAACGTCTTTGCTGAAATGGTAAAGTATTGTGCTACTTACACATGCATCCCAGAATTTAACTCGGCAAGCTTGCTTTTTAAGCAATTCAGATTGCAGTTGATACCGCCATACAAACTCGTCGTCGCTTTTGAACGCAATTTCCCCATGGGACGATTTGGGTTGATATATTTAAAATATATTCATGTCTGTTTGGTTTTGCACAAGGAACAACTCCTGAACCATACTAGATAGAGGGTTCGGGTCTTTAGCAAATAATTAAGGAGATCCCAAGGACATGCACGGGCCTAACATTTCCTGGAAAGGAAAATAAATCAGTATTTTGACAATTTCTCGCCAACCATGACATTTATTGGGTTGAAACCAAGCCCGAACAGTGGCTAATAATATTTAAAACAATGTTCGAGACTTTTGTTTTTGAAAAATCTCTCGCGTAATTTTAGCAGCAATTTTTAAGTAGAGTAAATTACCACTACGCAAACGCAATGTCGTACCAAACACTATTTCATAAAGCGTTCTCACGAAAACAAACACACATAAGTCGAAATAGTTCATTTTTTCAATATCATTTCAACGTTTCGTTTGTCTGGACGGATTTTTTGTGAGTAAATGTGTGTAAACATTTTGATACTTGCGTCGTGCATGCTTTCAACTTCCCTAGGAAGAACGATGGTGATTTCCGGGTTAAGACTAGTTTTCCTGTTTGATTTGGAAACACACGTGTTTGGTATTGCATCACCACTTACAAATAGGCCTGTAACTACGCTGTTATAATTTACAATGCTTTTTAATAGTAATATTCGTTTTAAAGAGTATTTGCGACGAAGTAATTTTAATGTTGGATTTTACTTCGTACCAAACACTTCTGTTCTGCAGAAAAATTTAGTTAAATATTGGTCTGGCTCTTGAAATCTAGAACATTTGAAAATAGTCGTGTTCGATTTGAGGACATGTTCGTGTTGAAGTATATTTGTTTTATTGTAGGATATTTCTTCCATTACTTTTTCATGTAGGAAAATTAAGCTAAAGATCTAGGTCTAGGTCTAGTCTATATCTAGACTCCTAGCAGCCACTGAAACACATACACTTGAATCTTACACAGAAACAAATCACTGAGACACATCCAATAGAAATTTACACAGAAACAATCACTGAGGCCCAGCCAATCGAATCTCACACACAGGTACTCATTGAGACACAACTGATTGCGAATGAAACACAAGTAGTCAAAGAGACCCATCCCCTTTGAGAATGAAAATAAGTCTATCGTTTACAAAGACAAATCTTCCCAACCAGAATCATTATCAGCATCATCAACACCAAAGTCCCATTTGTCTGCTGCACAATTTAAAGCAATCCATGACTATTCAAACTTTTTATATGATCAAATGTGTCGCAACCAATGTAATAATTTTTTTATCGGTCAACTGACAATGACAAGTACTGCAGGGGACAACATTAGCAAAAAGGAAGAAGAGAAATTTAACAAGTTTTAAGCCTTAGCTGTGGGGCTAACAGAAACGTGCAGTCTAGAAGTAGAAGAACCCAAAAACAGCACAGTCAAAGCTAACTTGACAGTAGATGACATTTTAAATCTGCCTGTTTTTATTAGAAGAAATAAAAACAAGAAGAAAACAGGAAATGCTCCAACCATTCCAAACTTGGTCAGTGGAGAAGAGTTTAGAGAAGCATTAGAAAAAGAAAATAGCAGACAAGGAAAAAAAATGAAAAGAAAGATCGCGAGGGAAGAAAGCAAAAAAGGAGAAAGGATTCACAAAAAGGAAAAGAGAGCAAGAAATGGAAGAAAAAAGATGCAAGAGAGAATAGCAGAATTTAAAAAATGAAAATAGTGGAGTGCAAGAAAGAAAAGAATTATAAAGTAATAGTTCTATCTGACTGATAACAGCAGTAAAGACTCACAGTTGATTCAAACAATCGAGTTTGACATGGTTGCAGATGACGATACTTCAGATATAGAAGAGGATCTCTTGTTGGCAGAAATGTGTCAAGGGTGCAAAAGAAAGGGGGAGGTACAGAGGTTTGGGTCCAATGTGATGTGTGTGATGGCTGGTGGCATGCACAGTACACGCAAAAGTGTGCATCATTGAAACAAAGGACTTTTGGTTGAGCTGTTTGCTGCCCTGACCAGTGACTGTAGACTATGTTATTTTATGTTTTATGTTATTGTATTTCTAAACGTATTTCATATTGTACCATATTAAAAAACTCTTATATAGAGGATATAGTTGTATTATTTTGTATATCTAAAAAATTATACTGAAACTGTCTGTATACTATGCTGTGCTTTGTTTATGTGTGCCCTTTTTTTATGTACATATCATACAGATCTAAGTTATTTGGGCTCTAATTTCTTTAATAAACGTTTACTACATTTTATTGACATCTCTAGTGTTATTAGTTTATCCCATTACCTAAACATTGATTATTTGGTGAATTCAGTTATGTGTATGTTTTGAGGTCAAAGTGTATGCTTTGAAAAAAATTAAGCAAAAAAGTGTTCGGCAGGCGGAAGCTTACTATGTCAGCTAAAATTGTTTTTACACTCTAACCTCGCGTAGTAATACAATAATGCAGTCACATTATATTAGCCTTGTGGCCATACTACTTGTAGGTGCTTTCATTTTTACTCCATGTCGAATGGTTTAGAAACTAAGCGTTGAAAGCAAGAAATGGTGCTATTTTTATCGTAAAGCGTTCGCAAAGTGGTAATTTACTCTAGCTAATGTATTGTTTTCTTTCAGAATTATTGATTTGAAATGTAATCTAGATTTTTATTTTAAAAATCTAGAATGTTTTCCCTTTAATAAAAAAAAAGTAGGCAATTCTTTGTTTGAAATTGCGTTTAAATATTAATTCCAGTTTTTACTACTTGTTTCATAGCATAGCTTCAAATCGCTAGCTCTGTTTTGCAGATGAGGCTAAATAGCTTACCATCTTTATCGACACATGCACGAACTCTTCCCACTCTGGTAGGAAAATTCCTTGATTTCTTTTTTTTCCAGCAATTTTTTGTTTTTATTTTATTATTATTTTTAACAAATAAGTTACTAACTATAGTAGGACTGACAGGAATTGCTTAAAATTGCGGATTTTTTTGAACGGAACCGGAAATTTAACTAAAGAGAAAACTATCGCTCACTTCAACTTTTATAATTGAAACCGATCACAAAGAATGTTCAACTATTTGTTTGGAACGAATTTTTTTTAATCGCTCATCTTTCTCTTTATATATCATTCGCGTTAACGACCATGGTCAAATGAGCATGACTAATGACCCCCTCTGGTGTCGAAAAATCACAATGGGCAAGCGGAGTGAGATGAAAAGAAATACAAGTGGGAGGGGGTGGCAACAATGTTTCTTTCGTTCAATTGTGTTGTTCCTTCACAGAATAACGTACAATTCATAGTGCAGTGGTTATCACGCCCACATTGCAGGCGGAAAGTCCTGTGTTTAAGTCCCAGGTGGAACGATTTTAAAACGAAATTAAATGTTTTGTTTCTCTGCCTGTTCTTGTCCCCATTTTTCTGAACATGTCTAACCGTAGATTCGGAAAATAACAGTTTATGGTTGAAAAGGGATGGTGGTAAAGGGTTGGGGGAGGGTAAAAACAACCGCTGTTCACATGTCTCCACGTTTACTTGTTTTTTCATTACTTCGTGCTGCTGTTTGTGTCTGTTCTCTCACCCCCTCCCACTTTTGTTAGCACTTTTTATTGTGGGCAAGTCGGCGTTGTGTGTTATATTTCAAACTAAACATTTTGATTTTATAGACTGTTTGCAGGCGGCCATGTGAACACAGAAAAGCCTCATGCTGTTCGCGACCCGTGGTTT
Organism: Radix auricularia; assembly: GCA_002072015.1. Lineage (NCBI taxonomy): Eukaryota > Metazoa > Mollusca > Gastropoda > Lymnaeidae > Radix > Radix auricularia. The sequence continues at coordinate 72,926 of MUZC01004427.1, read as the reverse complement.
GGCCACCGTTGATAAGGATACAAATTATACATCAGTCGCATAACGTTAAGGCTTCTCTGTCAACTGGATCACAACCTCGATCCCGTAATACACAATGTGTGGCCGCGTCATAAACAACGCTTACAGCGTCATACACATCTGTGGCCGCGTCATAAACAACGCTTACAGCGTCATACACATCTGTGTCAGCTCACTGCGTCACATTTACAACTTGCGCAGTGTCTTCTCACACTGCCAAGTGATATCTACCACGATCTCTAATTTTCTATATGACCCACAGGAGCTGGCGTTTCTTTATGTATATATTTTTATCTAATCTCAATGTCCTTTTCTTTTCTTTTCGAAATTTAGGTTTGGGCGTAAGTCAATAGGAGCATTGATTTCTGTGCGCCACGGAGACCCACACTTTACCACACAAAGCCACCACACAAAGCCACCATTGACTTGAACAGATTTTATCAAACAGAAGTTGATATTTCCTTTTTTAAAAAAGAAAACCACTTAAATCACCCTCTGATAACAGAAATATGAGTCGGATTTTCAATCATTTTAGCGGGTTTGAAGTATTTTAGAAATGGCTCTGTTAGAATCAAGAAATTTCCAGCTGTAAATATACAATTTTGTTTGCAGCCCAAAACTAAAAAGAGCTTAATGTTATTACTTTTTAAAAAAAAACAAAAAAAAACAGAAAAATGGCTCTACTTAAGGTATTGAAACCATAAATAACACCACCAAGTTGGATAAAAGAATACAATAAAAGTAATAGATCTACAGCTCAAATCCTAAAAGCTTTTTCGTTTTTGGGAATATCCAAGTTTGCTAGTTTTCTTTAAAATATTAACATGTGGTGTCTGCGCATTTGCCGAAAAACTTTTGATCGATTTTTAATCAACTACCTCGTAGGCTAGTGAGCTGAAATTTTGCAGGCAGACTCATGCCGATTATAAAAATGATGTGTCAAAATTTCAGATCGATCGAATTTACTGTGATTGAATTATTGAATTTTAAAATTATTTTATTTATATCTAGGTATCATGCAGTGGCGTAGCGAGGGGGGGGGCAGGGGGGGCGAATGCCCCCGGGCGCCACGTTAGGGGGGCGCCAAAATGAGTATTAAAACTCATTTTTTTTATTTCATTTTTATGTAAACTAATGTATCCTAAATACGTTTGCAAGATTGAATATTGGAGCTCCGAAAATATCTTTATTACAAAACAGTTGGTAAACATGATTTTGGCGCCCCCATTGAGCGTTAAGGGGCGCCATTCTACTCATAAATAAATGACACATCCTAATATAGGATTGGTGATGTGGTTTATTTTTATTTTAAAAAAAACTGTGAGTTGATGGGGAGTGAGCAATAAGAGACAAATACGATTCTTTTAATAGAGCTAGCAGAGACGACACTAAAAGCAAGCGAAATTACCAAGACAAGAAAAAGGAGTGACTTAAAGCAGTGGTTCTCACCCTGTGGTCCACGACCACTAGTGGTCCGCGAAGATTTGCCAGGTGGTCCGTGAGCAAAGAATGAAATTTACGCACTGTAGGATTCATCGAGAAGGACTAGCAAGTAAAAGAATTAACGCAGACTTAAATATATTTCTGATCTGGCCATAATGGTTTTTAATTTCATCAAGCTCGTCAATTAAATTCTCGTCTCTTTGATTTCTTATGCTCGAATATGAATCTTGAACATTAACGGTAACTAATTTACTAATGTATACTGAAGTTCACTGGTTATCTGACTGTTTTAATTACGTGATGACGTAAGAGTGTTTCATGTAGAAATAACTTAAAGCTTGTTGATCATTTGAACCATGGCTAATGGGTTGCTGTTCTGGCTTACTTGGCTGAAATTTTTTGAAAAACTCAATAAACTTAAATTTTTTAAAGTTTTTAAAATTCTTTTACCCTTTGCAACTTTGTAAAAGGGGTTTGTCTGCAGTGCTTACAATAAAAAAAAAACATCGTTCGTACTAAATAAACTAAAATAGTAGTCTTTTAAATATAAACTACTGTTAATGACTTAAAGTTGTTTTTTTATAGTTAGCAAGTTGAATTAAATAAGAAGACTATGAGAATAATATAAATGACATTTGTTCGTCATAAAAGAAAGAGTATTGTTTAAGGAGCACGCAAATCGTAGAATATTAGTATAGTTTTACGAACTAACATGTTTTGTTTACTACTTATAGCTATCTATATACACATCATAATTATATCTAACTTTTCAGCACGGCAGTAGCACAATTTTTAGTAGTGGCCCGTAGCTAAGACACATATTTTTCAAGTTGTCCTGGAATCTCAAAAGGTTGAGAACCACTGGCTAACAGAATGGTTAATACGCGTCCCTTAGCTGCACGCTGTGACTCTTTAAAAAGATAAATCTTACTTCCCCAATCCTCATGTGGAGGGAGTAAAGTTTGAGAGGGGAGGGAAGGTCTCTCCTCTCACGGGCTAGTATCGGTTTGTCAAAGCAAGTTGGATTCCTTTCATATGAAACATCAGGCACCGCCTTTCTTTCCTGTCCATCTGTGATAAAACTTGTTGCTCAGTAGGATCAACTGTTAGAAAAAAAAATGCCCGAGAAAATCTAGGTTCAGTATCTTATTTATCACCGGAAATCCAAAATGAATTTATCCAGCTACTTACATCCAACGTAAGGAATCAGCTGTTGGGTGAAATCAGAAAACACAAGTACTACGGTATCTTACTTGACTCCAATCGATCTAGGACACCGGAAAAGCTTTCTCAAGTCATCAGATTTGTGAATGTGGAATTAGAAACTAAAAAGTAACTATCAAAGAATCATTTTCAGATTTTGCACAGATACATTTCAAAGACGCAAAAAGCCTTGAAATAGTTATCGTAGAGAAACTGGAATCTAATAGCATACCACTATCCGACTGTCGGTCACGATGTTATGACAATGCTTCTGTAATGACCGGGAATGTATCCGGCCTTCAACAGCGAAAATGTGCTAGAAATCACAGAGCATTGTTCATCAACTGTGGCAACCACAGCTTAAACTTAGCAAGAGTACACTCAACTAAACATGATCCAGTTGTTATCACGTTTTTTTGGAACAGTTAAAAGTATACATTTATGTTTTCTCCCTTTCAACAACTCCTTGGGAAAAAAATAAAAAAAGAGTTGTGCCAATTACAATGAAGAGGGAGTCTGAAACACGTTGGATTGCACGATCAGAAGCTGTTATAGCAATTTATAAAGGACTAGATGGCATGGCAGGGCTGTTGGAAAAATTATCAGAACATACAAATATGACGCCTGACACCAGAAGTGATGCAGAAGCTTTGCTGATAGGTATATAAAACGTTAACTTCCTAGATTTTAAACATTTCTGGAACATCATACTTGATAAAATTGATAGTGTCCAGAAACGGTTCCAGAATCCAACTGTGAGTTTCAAGGAAGCTTAATCTGATCTTGAATCGCTTGAGCAAGAAATTGTCAATATTCGTGTTAGTTTGAGCCATGTTGCGGTAGACAATGGGAAAGAAGATGCACAACTTGGAGAATCGAGTTTGACAGAAGATTAGACGACATCGGAGGATGCCTTCGAGAATTAAAAAGAGATGCAGAACTTTCTCCATAAGAAGAAATTGCACCGAAAACAGCGAAATTTATAAACTCCAACAGGTGATATCAATACGGATTTTACGTCTTAAACAACCTAAACAACAAATTTGGATTTTTACTAGACGTCAAATCTCTTCTAGCTGAAACAACAGTCGATACGCTTCATTAAAATTGCTTAGATTTGGCTAATTTCTACGAATTGTGTACATAAATCAAAGACTAAAAAATGATGCTCAGTACCCGGACTGAAGTTCTACCGGAAACTACTTTGGATCTTCTCGATTTTATTGTTTCATATGGAGATGACGTATTTCCGAATCTGCGCATTTCACTTCAAATACTTCTAAAAATTGCTGTTTTAAAAGCTGTGAGCGGTCCTTCAGCAAAGTAAACCTTATTTTGTCTTAATTACGTGCTTCAATACATCAAGATCGTCTGGATGATCTTGCACTCCTTAGCATTGAAAGAGAACACTTGAGAATATCAATTTTAACAGCGAGATTGACGACATTCAAATCAAGGAAGATCAATTTATTTTAGATTATGTCTATTTGAGTCATGTATAATTAGTAGAGTTTTTTTTTCCAAATAAATTGTTTATAATCGTATAGAGAATTATTAGTCTGTATTGTATTTCATTAAAATATCATTTGCTTCAAAAAAATGAACCATATGAACCGTAAAATTTCATTTTTTTCTTGGGGGCTCAGTGAGCCCCCAGAATTTTTCGGTCCGTCAAGGGGCGCAGAATTTGTGTCTTGCCCCCGGGCGCACATGACCCTAGCTACGCCACTGGTATCATGTTAATTTTTGAGATAGTGTCGTGGTGCGTATTCTGTTCAAAACATTTCCTGTCGCGCAATGAGGTGCGCATTATATTGACAATACATTTTAAAAATATATTCACGATCGGTGCGCATTATATTAAACATGTTTTTACGAGACATAACTAGAATTTTGTATTTTCGGATTGTTTTGCCTTGCGTATTATAATGAACATCCTTATAGTTATGTCTCGTATATTTTTTTACGATTTTTAAAAATTCTTACTTGCGTCCCTGCACCACTTTGTCTTGTAGGTGTGCCTCTGATGTTAGAACGATATTCAAGCTCCAGATGTGAGCTTTGCTTCGATCATCTCTAATAGTTTTGAATGTCTTTCACGTCATCATTTGTTAAGTAACATCAATAACGCAATGGCTTCTCGTCCCCAGATGACCAATAGTGTGGTCCCATGTCATGCGCTGTGTAGGTACCATGTGGTGTCAAGGTTTACAGTGTGTAAGAGCCATGCCAGATTGTGTGACGGTCCCATGCCGTTTAATGTACGCCTTCTCCCACACCTTAATGCCATGTAGTGTACATCTCTACCCACACCTTAATACCATGTGGTGTGTACATCTCTACCCACACCTTAATGCCATGTAGTGTGTACATCTCTACCCACACCTTAATGCCATATAGTGTGTACATCTCTACCCACACCTTAATAACATGTAGTGTACATCTCTACCCACGTCTTAATTAATGACATTGCGTGCAAGTCCCGTCCCAAGGCAAGAAGCCATTTTATTTGGCTAAGTTATGTCTGCTAGCCCAGTGATCCAGTTGCTGCTACAGTTGGCGCGTCAGTTGTTTTGTTGCATATTTAATGAAATCAATCTTCAGCTTCAGATTGATGAATTGATTTTGATGAAAACAAAATCTGATTTTTCTGAATTTGTGACTAAAGTTCTTGTGTAGAAAAAAATTTAAGACGAGGATATTTAAGCCATTTCCGTAATTTATCAAGAAAATAAAAATTATAAAAAATTTTTTTTTAGACATACTCTCTAACTCTGAGAAAGTTCATGGTCTTCCTTCAGATTTTGATCAACGATTTAGTGAGATTTTTGAAAACGAACATAATTTGTTGGATTTTGGATTTTTTTCAAGTGCAAAAACACAGAAGATTGTGCACAGGTACCAGAAAAACTGGTGCGAGTAACTACAAATGATGAATTGAAATGTAAATTAAAAAGTGGCTAACAACTATTCTGGCTGCAAAAATGAGAACACTACGGGTTATCCTTTTTGTACGTGCTGCATGTAAAACGTTGTTATTTTCATTTCACGCGAATTCATTGCGGTAATTCAGTTTTGAACACACACACACACACCCCACACACACCACACACACACACACACACACCACACACACCCCACACACACACCACACACACACACCCCACACACACCCCACACACATACCACAAACACACCACACACGCACACACCACACTCACCACACATACACACCCCACACGCATCACACACACCACACACACACACCTCCCACACACTACAATTACGAGTAGTTAATCACCTTCTTTAAGGTTACAAAAGAAGAATATAGAGCCGAGGATTACTAAAATGGTAGCCATAAAAGTCAGTTTAAACCTTCTCATTATGATGATTTCGAAAATTGAAATACCTTTGTATTACATTTCAATTCTGCGCTCAATAAATAGTTTCATAATTTTAGACT
>MUZC01004427.1:55808-66495 GCA_002072015.1 Radix auricularia | reverse complement strand
TCTCTGTTTAAATAATATTATAATTATTTTTTAAAAAGTAAATATCCAGCGTGGCTGAGTAATTTAATATTTCTTTTAATTGGAAACGGTGTGACAGGCCTAATACTTTTTGGAACCACTACGTTAGCCGACCCGGTACTGAAGTTTATGATTCGGAGAAGTCAAGCGTGACTCCTGGGCAAAAAAGTTGGCTAACGAGGAGACGACATATACAGACAAGAGGTATCGAAACCGCTGTGAGAATCGAGGTCTAATCTCGAGGTCTAATCCCTGTTTAAATAATATTATAATTATTTTTTAAAAAGTAAATATCCAGCGTGGTTGAGTAATTTAATATTTCTTTTAATTGGAAACGGTGTGACAGGCCAAATACTTTTTGGAACCACTACGTTAGCCGACCCGGTACTGAAGTTTATGAGTCGGAGAAGTCAAGCGTGACTCCTGGGCAAAAAAGTTGGCTAACGAGGAGACGACATATACAGACAAGAGGTATCGAAACCGCTGTGAGAATCGAGGTCTAATCTCCAGATCTGGTCTCCTTTTTTTTTTTTCATTCTCTCTCCGGCCTATGACAAGGGCCACAACTGGTAGACCCTGAGTAGACAAGGGGGGACCATCTTATTGTATTTACCCTGGCTGGCCCGTCTGTAAATAGGGTTATGCAGGCCCGTGTTCGTGCGACAATGAGAGGGAGAGAGATTATTTGATTAAGCTTCAACGGACTGTTTATTGAACATCTGTCTATGTTAATCATTATCGTACACAGAATTTCAACTTAATGGATGCGGCTTATGATATGCGCGCGCGCGTGTTTGCGTGTTAATGTATGTTAAAATAATGTAACATTATCCCATGTGGATCTGGGTGTGTATGCGCGCATGCGTGTGGCAGGGATTATTCTTTATTATTAAGTGTGTGTTTGTGTGTCTAAATGGTATAAATTTCATACCCGACGCTGCGTTATTATTGGACTCTTCATTGGAAATTGTAAACGAATGAAAAGGATAAATACTTAAAAAATTTATTAGACAAATATTTCCAAACAAAGCTTACGTGCAATGTATAAATAATAGATTCACTAGCTACAAATTACCCGTGGCCGCTTTGGGTGTCTTTTTTTTTTCTTTTAAAATTTTCGTATTTCTTTGTCTTAGAAAAAACATGAAACGTTATTCGCGTTTTCAGTGGCGTAGCTGGGGGGGGCGTGCTGGGGGCGTTCCGCCCCGGGCGCAACTCATTCAGAGGGCGGCACTTGTGGGAATTTGAAAAGTAAAGCCATTTCCAACAACCGCTCTTTTTTCTATTGGAGGGGGAAAACCAAAGTGGTAAAAAAATCATGTTAAGCCTGGTCCCTATTGAATTTCAGGACGTGTTAGCGCATTTTCGTATTATGTATCAGTACTTATGTTAGATATCAGCATTATGTAGTTATCAGTAATTGTGTTTAGATTTTAGACATATTTTTATGAATTTTCCTGTGTAATGAATATACCTGACATTTTTTTTATTTAAAAGTCATTTCTTTACATTTTAAAAAGTTTTATTTTCTCTTTAATCTAACTACAAGTCACCACAAATAATGACGTAAAACTCTCTAAACTTTTACACATATTCTAATGACGTCAACAAAAAAAAAACAAAAAAAAATAATTCTTTTGCACGCCTTCGCACCACTCTTGAATGCTTGAAAAATGATGTATTCGACTTCCGGCAATGGCGGCCGTTCCCTGCGCTAGTGTTACCTCTCGATTCGAAATATTTTTTGGTAGTTTTAACGGGGTTTTTTAACGGATCGAGTAACTGAGTGTTGATGCACAAATGGCAGGTCAGGACATACAAAAAACATATATACCTCATGGGTCTAGGACTTATGGATGCTGAGATCAAGGGTGATGACGGACGGACGGACGGACGGACAAAACGGGTGCAATAGCGCATTCGACTTCTCGAAAATGCGCTAAAAATTCTTAATTTTGAGTCTTACTTAACGGGTTTATGCAAAATTTATTTGATTACATAGAGGCTGTAACTAACGAAAACCCGTTCAAAAATTAAAAATCACTCAAAAAAGTTTTGATTTGTTTGGAAAATTAGCCTGTATACGTCACAGATGGCGCTTTTAAAAGAAAACTGCATTAAAAAAACAACACATTACAATTGGGCCGAATAATATGTACTTATAAAATTGCCACGAAAGTTCTTGAGTGGCATTTCGACATGCGCAGAATAATGCGCTAACATGTACCTACATAACATGGTGGTTCGAATATTGTGTTCACTGTTTAACTTGACAGTAGTAATTTATATTACTGTTTCAGTTTTCATAAAAGTATTAAGGTTAATTATTGAAAATTAAATTTATTTTGTTTTATTGCATTATAGCAGCACGAATAGCTTGTGTTCTTCATTAAAATACTGTTATTAAATAAAAATGCTTATATCCATGCCTATCCAATTAAAGTAATGTATAAATAATTTGAATTCTTCTATTTTATGGAAAATTATTGAGATTTAATGCAAGAACATGAAAATATTCTAATTTCTCCGTTAATAAACACCACAATAACATAAATAATTTTGAAAAAGACATACTTTCAAGCGTCTTGGAAAAAATGACATCTGAAGTAACTAGTAAAACGAGATCAGATGAAGGAATTTTACTCAGGTCAATGCAATCTTTTTCTTTTTTTGGTATCTCAATTTATGGGATCCATTTTTTAAAAAAAATAATGCAACAATGCAAATCCATTTCATGGAACTCAGATATGTCGTGCTAATACAGAACGCTGTTATAGAGAGTTGGAGATGACAACTGAAAGATGAGATAGAAATTAGAAAAACATGCGTGGGAAAAATTCAGAAGACTTGGTTCTATCTCTAGAGCAAGAAGTACAACGAGAAATGATTTTATCCGTGGATGTAATTATAAAAGAAAATAAAAGAACACGCTCTTGAGTAGCATGTCCTTGCAAGAAAATTTACATGTTTAATACCAAGTAATCTACTAAATGAAGAATTTGAACAACAAACAATTTTTTTTTCTTTACTTTGATAAAGAACAGTCGATAGTGAGAGAGAAAGGATCCGGGTTATTATGATTGTACACAGGGCTGGTCTTAGCAATTTCGGCGCCCTTTGCAGAATAATATGTGAAAAAGATTGCGTGGGGCCCGCAGATTGGTTAGGGTTAAGGTATTAATAATTAAAATAAGTGAAAATTATGATAGGTGGGGCCTATGAAAGTGCGGGACCAACTGCAACCGCCTAAGACCATCCCTGGCTGTACCTGCACTACAAGAAGAGACATTATGTTAGAAAAACAGAGGGGAAAAGGCTCCCTTGATCTCCGGCATCCTTCCGTCTCGCGAGACGATGGTGCATCACCGTTGGGTTGGGTTGCATTTCCTCGAGTGACTGTGCAGTCCTATCCTTGAGTGACAGTCTTTGCCACAGTTTTTACACACGAGTTCTGTGCTTCCAAATGTTTTGGCCTTTCTCCTAGCTCTTCTGTCTGCAGCCTCCTCCATTCTTCGCTCCTCGGCTACTATGACGCCCTCTTTGACAACTGTGCGCCACGTAGATCGGTCTTCTGCCTTACACTCCCAGTCACTTGTATGTATTTTGGCTGCTTTCATGTCCCTTTGACAGACATCTTTAAATCGCAAGCGTGGGCGACCTGTTTTCCTCTTTCCTGAAGCAAGTTCACCATATAGGAGATCCTTCGGGATGCGGCCGGGGCTCATTCTTTTGACATGTCCTAGCCACCTCAGGCGTCTTTCACTAAGAATTGAGAACATGCTTTGGGTATTGGCACGCGTTAGTACCTCACTATTAGGCACTTTTTCTTGCCATTTAATACCAAGGATGTGGCGCAAGCATCTCAAATGGAAGCTGTTAAGCTTACGCTCTTGTGATGTATAAGTGGTCCATGTCTCGCTCCCATATAGTAGTGTACTGATGACACAGGCTCGATAGACGCACAGTTTGGTTTTCTCCGTTAGCTTGGTGTTTTGCCAGACCCGCTTATTTAGTTTAGCCATTGTTGCGGCTGCCTTGCCAATTCTGCTGTTTATTTCTTCTTCAATGGACAGTGTATTGGAGACCTTGGATCCCAAGTAGGTGAAGCTGTCCACAACCTCCAAGTTTTCATTATCGATATTTATGGTAGGAGGAGGTCGAGTGTCTTGGGCCATGATGTTTGTCTTTTTCAAGCTGATTTGCAGACCAAATTCTTTGCAGGCATTGGAGAAGCTTGACACGAGTTGTTGCAAACCAGATTCTGTATGTGCTGTTAGTGCCGCATCATCCGCAAATAGTAGCTCTCGAATTAGGACATCCGTCGTTTTGGTCTTGGCTCGGAGGCGGGCAGTGTTGAAAAGTCCTCCATCAGCTCTGGTATGTAACCAGATTCCCTCACTGCTATCCTTGAATGCGTATCGAAGAAGTACAGAGAAGAATATTGCGAAGAGTGTTGGTGCGAGTACACAACCTTGTTTAACTCCGCTGCTGACAGGGAAGGCCTCTGACTTAGCTCCATCGAACTGTACTGTGCCAAGCATATTTTCATGGAACTGTCTGATGATGGCAAGTAGGTGAGGGGGACATCCAATTTTTGCCAGTATTTGGAATAGCCCGTTGCGACTGACTAAGTCGAAGGCTTTTGTAAGGTCCACAAATGCAATGTATAGTGGCATCTGCTGCTCTCTGCATTTTTCCTGGAGCTGTCGTATGGAGAACACCATGTCTATGGTAGACCGACCGGACCGGAAACCACACTGAGATTCTGGATAGACGCGGGATGCTAGGCTTTGTAAACGTTTTAGTATAACGCGGGCAAAGGTCTTTCCTACAATACTAAGGAGTGAAATGCCGCGATAATTATTGCAATCACTCCTATCACCTTTGTTTTTATATAGTGTCACTATATTTGCATCCTTTAGGTCTTGGGGGATGTAGCCCTGTTCCCAGCAGAGGGACAGAATCTCGTGCAATGGTTGGAGTAAAGCTGTCTTGCCACTCTTTAGAACCTCTGGTGGTATTCCATCATTCCCAGGCGCTTTTCCACAAGCTAGACTGTCAATTGCTTTGCTCAGCTCTTCCTGTGTGGGCACGACATCAAGTTCTTCCATGAGTGGCATATCTGGGATGTCATCTAGAGCGGTGCTGGAGACTGTGGTAACTGTTGAATACAATTCCAGATAATGCTCAACCCACCGTTTTAGCTGTGCTGCCTGGTCTTGAATAATTTCTCCATTTTTGGACTTTAGGGGAGCAGCTTTTGACGTCAAGGGGCCCGTTGCCTTTTTGATGTTTTCGTACATGACTTTTGCATTGCCCATGTCTGCAGCTGATTGTATACTGGAACAGAGCTTAAGCCAGTAGGTATTGACACATTTACGTGCAACCTTTTGGGCAAGTGACTTAGCTGTTTTTAAAGCATGCAAATTGTCAGGTGTAGGCTTTTCCTTGTAAGCCATAAGAGCTTTCCTTTTTGCTTCAGTGACGGGTTTCATCTCGTCCCAATGTTCATCAAACCAGTCCGTGTTTTTGTGNTATATATATATATATATATATATATATATGGCTTATTTAATTACTTTATATCAATGACATATGAGTGTCTCTCGACATAACTTCATTAAGGAAATCATTAAACCGTGCGATACTTTTGGTAAGAGAAACCTTGATGAACACTTTGGAATTTCTTGACGGCTCTGTTGTAACTGTTAAATATTTAAATTGTATGGCTTTTTATGATTACTTTTATTACAATAAAAAACAATCGCAGTCTTAAATATCAAATTGGTGTATTTTTTAACCAAAATAATAATTATTTCTTGCGTGGAACTATCTTTTAATGGTTTTTTTTTTAAAGTATTATCATTTTTGTTTTATTGTTTCTCTTTGAAAAAAATCTTGAAGATTTAGATTCAATAAAAGTTTTTGTTTAATTTGGGTAGTGACTGTAAACATTAATGTGGTAAGATTCATGACCAATGTTCCCTACAGGCTGCGCGGTTGTGCAGAAATTTGAAAGACGCCGCGCAGCTGTTTGTAATTACCGCGCAGAAAATTTTATAAAACGCTTTTACACAAAAAAGGATGATGTGCAATTTTTGCACTTGAATTATTATTAATTTTAAAAAAAAAATTTTTTGCACACGAAGCAACGAACATCAGAAGGAACAATGTTCATGTGGAAAAAAATAATTTCAATAGAATAATTGTTTTGTGATTTCTTTCTTACCTTCCGAGAACTTCCAGCAAATAATCCACCAAGGTCGGCTCCACGGGTTTTTATGTTATCTGCCACAGTCAGGAATCTAAAATTCAAACCGAGAAATCCCCACGGTTAAAATAAAAGGACACACAAATAATTCGAATCTTTTAAATTTTGACACCTTTTAACATAACTTTATGTTTTCAAGCTCCTGATTAATTTTTGGAACAATGCACCACAAGACACACCATTAGACACAATTTGAAACTATTATCGAACACAAGTAGTGGTTTATAAACTCGTATTTCACAATGTAAAAAAAAAGGTTAAATTCTTGTATCTACTCACAACACGTGAGTGAAGACTGGACTAATAGCATCATAGGAAGCCCTGTCCGTAAAACCATGCCATCGAACCAACAGCCCTTAACGTCACGATTCACCTCATTGGCTATTGGCGACGTTTCCGTGCGCATGTCCAGGGGTCCTCAAATAGAGACCTAATCAGCTCAATCCTATAATTATTTTTTACTCACAAGCTCAAAACTTCGTTAACACAAAGAACTTATACATATAGAAAAAGGGGTCTCTGTGTTATCTGTTGTTTTTGTTAATGTTAGCAACTAGCTTAAAGAAGTGCACAAATAAAAGTAATTACCAATTTTATAATTGGTAAATAACATTTTCAACTTTGAATTTTTTATATATATTTTTTTTTATTATTATTTTTTTATTTTAAAAAGCAACGGTTTAACATTAACTAAAACTTAAATGCATGTAATCGGGGCACAAAGCACTTAGAAAATTCAGAATTACTTAGTGGGATTTTTTAAAAGTATGGGCTTGCAAATTTATATTTCTATATTTAAAATTCATGATTTTACTCTTGCCAATTTAGAATTGCTGATTGTTTTGAAAATATGTGAACGTTTTGCAGTTTATTTTATTATTATTATTTTTTTTTTTTTGCATGTTTAATTTTATTCTCATTTTATTATTATTATTATCATTTTATTATTATTATATTCTTTTTATATATTACTACGAGCTCCGTGCCCGTGCTATGCTACGGGGTGAGCACAAAAAAATAACTATATTTCGTTTTTGAGTCTCAAATTCCCCTTTAAAATTTGTAATGAAATTGTAAATGCATCACTAAATGTGTATAGATTTAGCGAAAAATACATACAAAACTTCAACATAAAAATCACGATATGTGTGTCGAGAAAAAAGGTATGATGAATTAAAAAATTACCCATCCATTGTGCTAGAAATTTACCCAAGTTTTCAATGGATGTTTCATCATTCGTTACCTCTTAAATACCTATACTTAGGATTTCATTTTTCATGGGAAAAGCTCATCAAAACATTCGAATGAATAAGACAGTTTTTAAATTTTCAATATTAATTATGTGAATATTGATGCTAAATGAAGGTAGATTTGGGGTTAATTTGTTTTAAAGAAAACTTTCAATCGCAAGGTTTGGGCTTAAAATTTACCCTGCTAGTTTAGTTTAAGTTATGTAAAAAGTATATAACGGTTACTATGCCATAGTGTTTATTCCATCCAGGATATTATTGACTTCAGCCCACACCAATGAAAAGTGCCTTTCAAAGAGTTAGCAATTTAAAAACTCAATTTAAAAATACCCGTTTCATTTATTTGCTACACCATTATGCCCATGCATATAATTCCTACATTTAAATCTTTTTAGTCTCTAACAGTACCGAACTTTTTAAAATTCCATACATTCCTTTGGGACAGTTTATGGAGCAATCTTTCCAGAAAAAAAATCACGTGTACTATTTTTAAGCACCTGAGTTAAATAAATTTTCAACCTCACAAACATATTTATTACTTTCTACTCTCATCCCTTGTTTCATGCATCAAATACTGTTCTGTGTACATTTTCTATTTATAAATTTATTTCTAGGGATTTAATGTTGTTATTCGCTTGCATAAAGTTGACTGATTTATCAAAAATTTACACCAGCTTGCCATATAATGTTTTCTGATGCAAAAACTTTATAATAAATTACAATAAAGAAAACACAGTCAAGTCGTAAATTTAAACAAATGTGAATTGTTTAGGAAAATAAATACTGGTAGTCTTGTTAGGGGCGCAACATTAGCAGACATAGAAATAACCAAAACACACGCACTCACACATAATGCCTCCTCCCCCCCCCACACACACACAAACTTGCACCAAAAGACCGAAGCTAGTGCCATGCCATCGCATTATTATAGAAATATTCTACATGATTGCTTTTTTAGCGCATTTTCGAGATGTCGAAATCGCTATTGCACCCGTTTTGTCCGTCCGTCCGTCCGTCATCACCCTTGATCACAGCATCCATAAGTCCTAGACCCATGATGTATATATGTTTTTTGTATGCCCTGACCTGCCATTTGTGCATCAACACTCAGTTACTCGATCCGATTAAAAACCCCGTTAAAACTACCAAAAAATATTTCGAATCGAGAGGTAACACTAGCGCAGGGAACGGCCGCCATTGCCGGAAGTCGAATGCATAATTCTTCAAGCATTGAAGAGTGGTGCGAAAGGGTGCAAAAGAATTAGTTGGGTTTTTTTTAGTTGACGTCATTAGAATATGTGTAAAAGTTTAGAGAGTTTTACGTCATCATTTGTGGTGACTTGTAGTTGGATTAAAGAGAAAATATATTTTTTTTTAAATGTAAAGAAATGACTTTTAAATAAAAAAATGTCAGGTATATTCATTACACAAGAAAATTCATAAAAATATGTCTAAAATCTAAACACAATTACTGATAACTACATAATTCTGATATCTAACATAAGTACTGATACATAATACGAAAATGCGCTAACACGTCCTGAATTCCAATAGGTACCAGGCTTAACATGATTTTTTTTATTTATTTTTTTATTTTTTATTTATTTTTTTTTATTATTTTTTTTTTGTTGTTGTTGTTGTTCTGTTTTTTAACTTTTAAAATATTTTTTTAAGGATAAGCTTTATTATCGACTACCCGTTAATCCACAACATCCACTCCTTTACTGTTTATGAAAGACCTTTATTCTGGAAAATTTGGATATGCTTTTTTAATGAGCTATATAATACGTATGTGAATATAGATGCCTAGGGTAGGTTTTGGAATATTGTATATTTGATTAAAAGAGGTTGAATGGCAAGGTTTGGGCTTAAAAGTTACCCTGCTTGTTTAGCTTAAGCTATGCATAAAGAATAAATAAGTGGCTAAGAAATAGTGTTGTTGCCATCCGAGGGTTCGGAAATATTATTAACTCATGACCCTACAAATGAAAAGCACCCTTCAAAAAGTTCGCAAAGTTGCCCCCTTTTATAAAAATAACAATTCAGCTTATTAGCCCCACTCTTACACCAGTGTATTTAACACTTATAAATATTTCATTTTCTTATTTAAAATCCCTGAGCGTTTATTTTCAAAACACCTTTCCTTGATGTAAGTTCATAGAGAAATCGATTCAAAACACTCACTTGTATAATGTAGGCACCTAAGGTAAAAAAAAAAAGCTTACACCTAACAAATTTTTTCTTTTCAATGGTTTTTTTTCCATTGTGGCGATTCATGAGAGCAGTCGACCAACTATTGCGCAAGGGCTCAATTTTTCTCACATGAAACATAAAGTAAAACCATCTTTGACAAAAATGATGGCAGATTGATTCTCTCATTAACATTTATTTGAGTCATATTCAATGACTTCCCGTTATCTTTTCTTCAAGCACCCACGAAGCACGCATTGGCAGATACTTGTGTTCATAAAATAATCATAATTTTTCTTAATCCAGTGCAAAATTTTAACTATACATAAACCATTTTCTTCTTAGAAAGACCTGGTAAGTTCTTTTCAATCTTTAATTTTACTTCTAGCAATCTATAAAATAAATCGTTAGTTTACAACTAATACAAGAAAACACTCTCACGCGCACACAGACGTACACACACACAGACACACACATACATACACACACAAATGAACACACTCGCGCACATGCTTATTCACACAATTGGGTTATCAACATAAAAAGTAATCATCAATAACATCAAATAAATCATTGCTCAATTTATTATAATAAAAGCTCAAACAATGACGTCACATCATATATTATTTTACGTCGTGAAACAACACATGCTCTGTTAATCTCGAAACCAAAATAATCATTAATGTTACTTCGATACTTTCATTTTGAAAAAAAAAACAAGAGTTACAGACCTTAGCAGCTTCACACAGACGCGTCTTAGCGTTAGGCTGTGGTTACACTACACGCGAATTCGCTCATCTAGTCGCGCATCTGAAACCTCTTGAAAAACAAATGCAATAACATATAGTGCGTGGTTACACTGGCAGCGTAAAAACGCTAGTATACGCGCGAACAATTTGATTTTTTCCAGCGCATCGCGCGAATTGGCTTTCAAAAGTCAACAAAATGGCGGAAATTT
>MUZC01004427.1:23032-49874 GCA_002072015.1 Radix auricularia | reverse complement strand
CCCCCCCCACATGAAAGACATTTTCTATTTGAAAATGAGCTTGTTTCAAATCACGTTTCCGTCATTTTATTTTGTATGTAATGTTAGGCTGTACTCTAGTATTGTAGCACGCTTGAAGCAATGTAAAAGATCATTAAATAATGTATTGTTAACAATCGAATGTTCAAGTGCAAGTTTTACGCTATCTAAACTATATAGACTCGTAAGCTTTGCCGTGGTGGCGCCAAAGTGATACTATGTTGATAGCGAGTCACAGTAGGGAAATTCCACACCTCCCTCGGGAGGCACACTTTAGTGGGAGGCGTTTTCGGCCCAGTGCCCTGGACGCCCAGGCGGCCGCTTGTAGCAGCGACCGCTCCGGGGGGGGGGGCTTCTCAGTCTTTACGTCCCTTAGGGGGCCAGAGGGCTGAGGGGGTTTTCCGGGAAGCCCCATGAAGAGCGCAGGCTCGGGACTGCTGATTTCTTCCACATGTAGGATTTTCAGTGCAAGTTTTACTGACCTGCCTTAGGGGGCCAGAGGGCTGAGGGGGTTTTCCGGGAAGCCCCATGAAGAGCGCAGGCTCGGGACTGCTGATTTTCTTCCACATGTAGGATTTTCAGTGCAAGTTTTATGTCAAGGTTGCGCGTTTTGTGTGTGTGTGTGTGACGTCACAATTCGTAACACCCCCTTGTCATACTTTGTCACAAAAGGTGCACCCCTCTTCCCCCCCCCCCCCAAGTGCATGAACTCTTTTATTGACGGCCCTTACGGCTAATGAAGTTTTTATAAGAAATGTGCCGTTTAAGATGATTTAAAACAAATAAATCAAGACTTCAACTATCTGTAGTAACACACTGGAAATATTGTTTAACAAAATGTTTATTTAAAAAAAAATGATTTTTTTAAAGGTTTTATGATTGACAGGTAAATGTTTCGATTCCCGTTTAAACAAGATCCCTCTCATAATATTTAACACTAATCTTTATTTATAAACATCTTTTGTATAAGTATAACAACAAAGCAACGTGTTGCAAGTTTTCAAACAACTGTTAAACGAGAAGTGTTTAACATTCAAGATTTATATTCACACTCATGCACACACAAACACATATACACTTTAGAAAAAAAAATTGTTTGAAAACCATGCATACACACGCGCGCACAAAAACACACATACATGCAAAACAAACATTGAATTTGTTCTTACAAATCATCAATGCATGGATAATTGTATGTAGTTAGGATTAAATAAAGAGATTAAAATGTGCATCTGGTATAATACTAATGGGTTTTAAAATTAATTCAAGTTAATGTTTACTCATCACTTCTTACCTCGCACTAATGTTCACACATAACAGTAGTATAAAACAATTAATCAAAGTGTATTTTATCATACATCATTTTATCAACCAAACATCATCGGATCAAACATCATTGTATCAAACATCATCGAATCACACATCATTGTATTACATATCATTGTTTTAAACATCCTTGCATCAAATAGCATTATTTCAAGTCTCATTATATCAAAGGGCATTGAATTACATAGAATTATATCACAGAGCATAGTATCATTTTGCATTTATCCCACATCATTTATTAAACATCAATATATCAAACATCACTGTATCAAACATCACTGTAATCAAACATCACTGTATCAAACATCACTGTATCAAACATCACTGTAATCAAACATCACTGTAATCAAACATCACTGTAATCAAACATCACTGTATCAAACATCACTGTATCAAACATCCTTGTATCAAACATCACTGTATCAAACATCCCTGTATCAAACATCACTGTATCAAACATCACTGTATCAAACATCCCTGTATCAAACATCACTGTATCAAACATCCCTGTATCAAACATCACTGTATCAAACATCACTGTATCAAACATCACTGTATCAAACATCACTGTAATCAAACATCACTGTATTAAACATCATTGTATCAAATATTTCTGTATCAAGTCTCATTACATCAAAGACCATTGAATCACATAAAATTATATCACAGAGCATCGTATCATTTAGCATTGTATCAAACACCATTGTATCCCGCATCACTGTATCAAGCAGCATTAAATACCACCGCATTAAAACATACAGCACAGAGTCCTTCAAAATGTATTGACACAAAACCGGAAAGACTACACGAATTGGCAACGAGTCAGATAGAGAAGCAGATATGCGTATGAACACATCAACTTTTTTCACTTTTTTGAGAGGCACTTGATTTTTGAAACACACCCTTCATTAATTATTAATTTCATGAACCCTCGATATGGCGTCTGCAGGATGGAAAATTATAGAGACTCGAGCATAATGAGAGCATTTGTGGGACGTTTTAATCTCCTACTATAATGTCAAAGATTCAAGAGGGCAAACCTCCATTTTTCTTTTGGTTCGTCTGTTCATGTCCCTTATTTCCCCCCCCCCCCCCCCCCGTTAACTTTTTTGCACTACCTTTTAGAAAGTATGCGGCGTATGCTACGACACGGGATATATCTATCATTTGATATTTTAGCTGTTGCAGCACGATTTTTTAAAATACAATTTTGTTTGGCCTTAAATGGTACCCAGTCCAAGAAAAAATACTTCCATTTTGTTTTTCTTGACGTTCGAATACTTAATTCCTTAAAAAAATGAAGCTGAGATCAGTACACAAGACAACACAATGACACAAAATATGATTGATGTGAATACGCTGTGTCATCAATTTCAACAGACCTCTGGTATCAACAACCGTTAAAGAGGACCGGGACAAATAACTGTGCCAAGTTCAGGATGAGGTCAAGGCCAAGGCAATTTTTCTGAGTTCGATTAATGATTAAAGGCTAAGGAATAAATATTTTAGATGACGAACTTGTCAGCATTTCGTGTGATAACTTCACGTCTGCCGGCCAACAGATCATGTAATTTCATATGTTCACGAGTGTGACTATAAAATGTGTTGTTATATTTTTATACTCGGCTATTTTTCTGAGTCATATCTTGTTTCATAAATGTGTCCTGGACTTGCTCGGAAATAAATATAGATCTATGTTTCATAGAATCTTTTTTTAAAAATGCGTCATAAAAATGTAAAATTTTTCCATTGTAATTATTTTTAAAACGTTTTCCTACTACTACACCCACTTCTTTAAATAAACGTAGTTTCAGTGCCTAATTAAAGGCTACAAAATCTGCTAAGAGTCTTCATAAAAACCTAACTCTAAATCACCAAACTACCCCCCCCCCCATGACGCACACGGAAACATAGACACATGAACTTATCGGAATCCCTTAATTTATTAGTCACACAGTAACAGACAATGACAAATTTAACCCAAACTTTCAAACTTTTCGCAAATGGTGTGTACCGTATGAACGTGAAACTGGACGTGACAAAGGGGTGTGCCAAATTAACCTAGCCTTACGAACGGTTGAAACTCGCCATGATCTTTCCCTCGCTCTGGTCTCGGATGATCGATAGAAATTGCCCGATTGCTCTCATGTCAGCAAGCTCATCTCTCTCTCTCTCTCTCTCTCTCTCTCTCTCTCTCTCTCTCTCTCTTTCTCTCTCTCTTTCTTTCTCGCTCTCTCTTATTCGCGTCATTGATTTCGAAGATTTCTTGGAGGTTTACTCCTACCAATATAAACACATACACACACATATACGTCACAGCGCAAACGCACTCACTCGGAGACGCAAACACTGATGCCCTTCACTGTTTCTTGATTGGCACTCACTTTAAATTCTCAGGGATTCTCAGTCCTTCAAAGTCCAATCAGTTTCATGTAGTTAAGGCCCTTAGTGTGGCACCCGGGGTGGGGCGTGTGGAGCACTATAATTTGTAAACCCCGCCCCCGTCAACAACAACAACAAAAAAAAACTCAACGAGCACGCAAAAGATTCCACACGTCTCTTGCTATTATCTTATCTTAGATATATACAGACGCTCCTTCTATGCAGAAGATAATTGCGTCCACAGACCATGAGAGAGGATCTGTTGGCAAGTGATGCAGCGGTCACAGGCCACGGCTATAGGGGTTCCACGCATTACCCCAGCCGCCTAACTATTGTCTAGTTAGGTACCCATTCGGAGCTGGGTGACTCGGGGACTCCTCAGGCCACGAGAACAAATCCTAACCTTCGTGTGGATTCGAACTCGTGACCATCAGTATGACAGTCGAGAGCGCTACCTCTCGACCACCACGTCCGTGTACATGTACTTCCGTTTCGGATTCTGCCATCCCTTCCCCTCTGCTTCTCTTCTACTGTCGTCACGAAGCTTAAGTATACTTACTTTTAACATAATCTTTAAACATTGCCAATATCTATTTCTTTAAGTCTCAGATATTAAGACAGGTATGCTGAACGGGGTGTCCCCGATATTGTCATTGGTCGAAGTAGGAAATTGGCCCTTAATGTCGTTTTTTCTTATATAAGCTCTAAAATTATTATTCAATTTTTCCGATCGCTATAAAACATATGTGTGTTTTTAAATGAATTGCAGCAAAGCTCTCTGAAAAATAATTTTTAAAGTATGACTAATTGAGTGCAAGAATTAATTCTTTTCCTTATTGTTGCTAAATAAAAAAAAATAATTACAACATCGGATCCTTGGTTAATGGATGGATATTGAAAAAACTTCGTAAATAAATTTCTGATGTCCTTTAAAAAAATATTACACTGCATTGAACTCTTAATGTCAATTCCTTCGGGGCCGGGGAATCCAAATCAATAGGTTTTTTTTTTCTTTCTTGATAAACTGTAAGGTATTTATCTCGATTTCAATAGACCTTTAAAATGATTGATAAAGATATCCATCATGATCCATATTTAAATCTTCAGAGTTTTGAAATTACATCTTTCAATATTTAGGCCCAGGGGCCAGAAATGACTTTTTTTTATTTATATGACACATATATACATATTAGCTATATTCGATACTTTGGCTACCAGCACCATTTATCCCTTTCACGGGAAACCTTGGCTACCAGCACCATTTATCCGTTTCACGGGAAACCTTGGCTACCAGCACCATTCATGTGTTCAACAGGAAACTTTGGCTACCAGCACCATTCAAGTCTTCAACAGGAAACTTTGGCTACCAGCACCATTTATCCGTTTCACGGGAAACCTTGGCTACCAGCACCATTCATGTGTTCGACAGGAAACTTTGGCTACCAGCACCATTCAAGTGTTCGGCAGGAAACTTTGGCTACCAGCACCATTCATCCGTTCGACAGGAATCTTTGGCTACCAGCACCATTCATCCGTTCGACAGGAAACTTTGGCTACCAGCACCATTCAAGTGTTCGACAGGAAACTTTGGCTACCAGCACCATTCATGTGTTCGACAGGAAACTTTGGCTACCAGCACCATTCGTGTCTTCAACAGGAAACTTTGGCTACCAGCACCATTCATCCGTTCGACAGGAAACTTTGGCTACCAGCACCATTCATCCGTTCGACAGGAAACTTTGGCTACCAGCACCATTCAAGTGTTCGACAGGAAACTTTGGCTACCAGCACCATTCATCCGTTCGACAGGAAACCTTGGCTACCAGCACCATTCATCCGTTCGACAGGAAACTTTGGCTACCAGCACCATTCAAGTGTTCGACAGGAAACTTTGGCTACCAGCACCATTCATGTGTTCGACAGGAAACTTAAGCTACCAGCACCATTCATGTGTTCGACAGGAAACTTTGGCTACCAGCACCATTCATTCGTTCGACAGGAAACTTTGGCTACCAGCACCATTCATTCGTTCGACAGGAAACTTTGGCTACCAGCACCATTCATCCGTTCGACAGGAAACTTTGGCTACCAACACCATTCATTCGTTCGACAGGAAACTTTGGCTACCAGCACCATTCATTCGTTCGACAGTAAACTTTAGCTACCAGCACCATTCGTGTCTTCAACAGGAAAACTTTGGCTACCAGCACCATTCATTCGTTCGACAGTAAACTTTAGCTACCAGCACCATTCGTGTCTTCAACAGGAAACTTTGGCTGCCAGCACAAGTCATTCGTTCGACAGGAAACTTTGGGAAGTTGTTAACTACTCTTAGGCACAAGGCTCTTGTTAAATTTTGTTGTTGTAATTACCACACATAAGAGGGGGGATAGGGGTTCAGAATATTTTCCCCCCTCAAATGAGCTGTTAATTGAAACATTCATTAATAGATTAATGGACGGATCTTTTAAACCTTGCCGACCACAAACCAACATCATAATGGCTGCTTCTTCATCATGGGAGGTCCTCCCTAACTACCCAAGTTTGGCCACGACTGACCCCACCGCATCTCGTCCCCCCTGCCCNCCCCCCCCCCCCCCAAACACTGAGTGATATTCTGCACGCCTTGATTCGTTTAAGGAGCCTTAGATTATTAATGATTCTCCCTGACTACAGGAACGATCTATCGATTCTGACAGTGCGGCCACACAAGTGTTGAGCATGTTATTTTTGTCTGGTGTTAAGAAACAAGTGTAAGACTAAATAAATTAATTTTGTCTGGCGTTAAAACACGTGTAGGACTAAGTATGTTAATTTTGTCTGGCGTTAAAAAACACGTGTAAGACTAAATATGTTAATTTTGTCTGGCGTTAAAGCACTTGTAAGAATAAGTATTTTAATTTTGTCTGGCATTAAAACACGTGTAACACAAAGTATGTTAATTTTGTCTGGCGTTAAAACACGTATAAGACTAAGTATGTTATTTTTGTCTGGCGTTAAAAAACACGTGTAAGACTAAGTCTGTTATTTTTTTCTGGAATTAGGAAATACGTGTAATTTGTGTACAGTCTGCGCGGTAACGGTGCGTTGAAACAGGCGTGGGGGTGTGTGCGGTGGTGGGTTCAAGACTGGGCGTTCATTTGTTAATTGGCCAACTCTGTATTACTGTGACAGTCATTTGTTAATTGGCCAACTCTATATTACTGTGACAGTCATTGGTTAATTGGCCAACTCTGTATTACTGTGACAGTCATTTGTTAATTGGCCAACTCTATATTACTGTGAGTCATTTGTTAATTGGACAACTCTATATTACTGTAACAGTCATTTGTTAACAAGACAACTCTATATTACTGTGACAGTTATTTGTTAATTGGCCAACTCTATATTACTGTGACAGTATTCGTTATTTGGCCAACTCTATATTACTGTGACAGTATTCGTTATTTGGACAACTCTGTATTACTGTGACAGTCATTTGTTAACAGGGCAACTCTATATTACTGTGACAGCCATTTGTTAATTGGCCAACTCTATATTACTGTGACAGTCATTAGCTAATGGGCCAACTCTATATTACTGTGACAGTCATTTGTTAATTGGACTACTCTATTTTATTGTGATAGTCATTTGTTAAAAGGGGACATCTTTGTTACTGTAATATCAATCCTTTAATGGTACACATATAACTTACTGTTTCAGCTGAGTTTTCATGTGACACCTCTATGCCTCTAACACCTCTATGCCTCTAACACCTCTATGCCTCTAACACCTCTATGCCTCTAACCCTCTAACACCTCTATGCCTCTAACACCTCTATGCCTCTAACACCTCTATGCCTCTAACACCTCTATGCCTCTAACACCTCTATGCCGCTATTCAGCCATTGTTGACATGTCAGGAACATGTTACCGTCACACACATGTGTTATGTAATAACAATGCGATCTCATACAAAACGAAACTTTGAATATTTCACTGTTGCGCAAATGTAATTCTGTGACAATAAATGCTGTACTTCGCATACAATTGTCCGCAACGCTAAAATGTTCCTGAAACAAAACAAAACAAAATAATAATTATTTTTGTTTTTTTTTTAAAAAAAACAACATAATTGAAGCTGATAATGTGAAATTCAAATGCGTTCCCAAGTCTTAATGGCACACATCAACATAACCTAGCCTCTCTTATCAGAAACGCTTCCGGGCACACTACAATCCTACTGTATAGCTCTTTCTGTTCTTTCACCACACAACAGTTACCTGATATGTTCGAAACTAATCTATTAGACCAGGCCGATGCTGAACACCTCAAACATTTATCCGCTTATCTGCTTATCCTCTAAAGGACATTGTAATCCCGGGTATTATAATCATGGGCTGAAATGGAGTCAAGCCCGCGCTAATAGCGCTCTACCAGCAGCTGAAGGGCAAACCGCGTCGTTTAGAAAGGGATTCTCAAACTTTAAACCTGATCACCCACAAGCATTCTACCCCATTTCCAAACTTATTGTGGAAAATAAATTTATAAAGCACAAATGACAATCAACATAGATAATTTGTTAAGTATGTTCGTCCGTAACGCTCCTTAGTTTAATCTGGCAATAAAAGATTTTATCAGGCGCACTGCTTAAAAGAAAAGCCTTGAAACATTGAAAAATAATTACTGCACCAAAAAAAACTCTTTTCGAACATCCGCATAAAACTGTTCAATATAGAAATGAGATTTAATTTTTCTCTCTTTGTCTCTACATTTGTTTTTATTTACTATACGGCTTTCTGGCAAAGGGGACAATTATTTTGAAAACTTCCGTCATTTTTGACGGGTAATAAACTAGCAATAATAATAATCCGACGGTTCCAAGTCTATTTTTACCGTCACGTGAGAAAAATGAGTGGTTGAGAGGAGGTCACGTGACGAAAGTAAAAGATAGAAGTTGAGAGTAGAGAAGGCACGAGAGAGACAAGTGTTTGTTGCGTCTCTGACTAGTTTATCTTGTAAATATTGTACATAAGTTGCTGCATTAAACTTATTTGAGACTACTGAGGACTTCAATTTTATTATTGTGAGTAAGATATTGTTGTTAAATAACGCCCACAAGAGAACGGGAAAAACCAAACGACGTTACATTTACACA
Organism: Radix auricularia; assembly: GCA_002072015.1. Taxonomy (NCBI): domain Eukaryota; kingdom Metazoa; phylum Mollusca; class Gastropoda; family Lymnaeidae; genus Radix; species Radix auricularia. Next base: position 41,012 of record MUZC01004427.1, on the reverse strand, counting down.
ATAGCTAGGATGACGATATAAATCATGTTATTTGATGGCAAATCCAAGAAGGCAGATAGAATATCAAAAATCATATGTTCGTCTAATTACCTTTAGAGTTACAGCGTTACACACTAATTGTTAGCAAAGATATGAATATCGTAACAGCCATGATATAAACTAGGTTATATAACAACTTGAAAACATAACCGTTAAGGTAATATCAATGATATAAACTAGGCTATATAACAACTTGAAAACATAACAGTTAAGGTAATATCAATGATATAAACTAGGCTATATAACAACTTGAACACATAATAGTTAAGGTAATATCAATGATATAAACTAGGCTATATAACAACTTGAACACATAACAGTTAAGGTAATATCAGCCTGATCTAATAGTAGGCCACGAATAATGTGGACGAAGCTTCAACGCTTGACACTTTGACGATAATATGTACATGGTTTAAAACTAAATGAAATGACTTATTACGTCGTCGTTATATATGCATTCAAATGAAGGTATGTCTGTATGTGTGTGTGTGAATGTCCTTAATAGTTTACGGCATCATTAATCTAATCACCATGAAACTTTTGGAGCCTGTAGAGTACGCTCGCAGGATGGTATATTGCTAGTTTCTTTTCTAAAATTTAACACTCAAGGGGCTCCTGGGGGCCATAATGTTGTGTTGATATTTTTTTAAATTTAGTTATTAATTATTTTTTTATTATTATTGTTTTTAAATATATAATTTTTTTTATAAATAAGCCATATAAAAAGTGTTTGCTACTGAGTCAATGAATTGATCATGAAAAAACTTTGTATATAAAAATTTCAGAGCCAATTTTAAATGACGGTAGACCACTGAATTCTAATGTTCATTCCATCGGGCCTGGGGGAACAAACGTTTAAATTCTAATTACACATTCAATTTTATACTATTTTGAGAACTATAGACCAATAGATCCGTTAGGAAATTAGTTAAAATGAACAAGCGTTTCTATTATTACATCTTTCACCAAATTTGCCCTCGGAAGGGGGGGGGGGGCAAAAAGTTCGTTTGTGCTTATATGAGCTATATAAAAATTATTGTAAATGTAAGCTACTAGGAAAATAAATGGATCTTAACCTAATTTGGTATATAAATACTTGATAGTCCATATTAAAATACATTTTTTCACTGAACTCCTAATGTTCATTCTTTCCTAAATGTTTAAGATCTTATTCCCCATTTAATTTTATAAGATCTTGAAAAATATTATAAACACGTGTCTCCCAACAATTCTCCGAGTCCGCTGGCCCAATATCATCACCAACGAGGACCTCTTGCAACAAATGCCAGTGGAAGAACTAATACGTCCCCGCAGATGGAGATGGATTAGCCACACCCTCAGAAAGCCTAAATCCAGCATTGTGAGACAAGCCCTCACTTGGAACCCCCAGGGCAAGAGAAAAAGAGGTTGACCCAAAATGACCTGGAGAAGGGAACTGGAGACAGACTCCAAAAAGAGTGGGCACAGCTGGGGACAGCTAGAGAGATTGGCACAGGACCGGGATGCCTGGAGAGTCTTTGTGTCTATGCCCCAGATGAGTCGACAGGCAATGATTGAAAAATATAGATGAATAGATTCATTATGAAACTGATTGAAATAGACAGGTGTTTCAAACATTAAATCTTGTACCATAATGGGCACGGGGACTCATTTATTTTTTTCATTAATTTTTTTTTTATTTCATTTTATTTTTTTTTAAAAATGAGTTAGATAATAAAAAGTTTAAGTGTTCGCTACCGAGTAAATGAAAAGATCTTGGCCAAACTTAGTAAATAAAAACTTTAGAGCCTATTTTAAATTACGGTTGGCAACCGAACTGCTTATGCTCATTCTTTGGGCCGGAAGCCCCAAATGGTCTTATTTTTGTAAAGTTTTGATTTAAATTCCACATTTTATTTTACACGTTTTTGAGAAAAAAAAAGAATCATTATCAAATATGTTGAAATAAAGCAGTTATTTCGAACTATCAAGCTTGCACCAAATGGGGCGGACTCTAAATGTTTTTGTTTTGTTTTTTTGTGCTACTATTACCTATACAAAGATTAGTTTCAGCGTCAGCTCCTTGGTACAATTATGGATATTGACCAAACATGGTGTCTACAAACTTGAAAGCTTTAATATAAATATTAATAAATATTAAAATACCATTAGCTACTGAATGCCGGGGTCCCTATATATATATATATATTTTTTTTTTTTTTTACAAAACGTTTAAGATTTTATTTTCCACTCAATTATATAACATCTTAAGAAATATAGATAGAGGAAACTTTATGAAAAAAAAAGAAGAGTTTTGAGATATTAAATTTCGCACTTATTGCTTTGAAAGGTCCTTCATTCTATTTCTTTTGCTTATATAATGTATCTATAAATATTTCAAACGTTAGCGAATGGGTACAAAAATGGATCTTGATCTAAGTTATTTTATAAAAACTTGATAGGCTATATTGACGTGCCATAGGGGGATAAACTTCTAATGTTTATTCATCAAGGGCTAGGGACCAATGAGTTTTTTTTTAATGTATTTCTTAAATGTTTATGATTTTTTCCCCATTTCAATTTTACACGATCTTGAAAAATATTGATCAATATAAGTTTTATAACCCAGCTTTACAATGAACAGGTGGATCGAAATTTTTATCTTGCGTTGTTTTGGGTCGGGGGCCCTCAATGTCTTTTTTTAAAATAAATTTTTAGATCAACTGTTTCAAAAGAGTTAAATCGTTAGTTAATAGTTAATGAATGGATCTTGGTATATATAAACTTGGTAGCCCATTTTAAATACTTCTGGGGAACTGAACTCCTGATGTCCATTACTTCGGGGCTGGAGGCCAGAAATCATTATTTCGAAAAACGTTTAATTTTTTATTCCCCCATTCTATTTTGACAAACATTGAGAATTTTTCCATTATGCTCCATTAAGAAAAAATATTTTATAACTTTAAACCTTGCACCCATTGAACCCGGCGCCCTTTAAGTTCTTTCTTCCATATATTTGCAACATAAAAATTACTTTATTCATCAGATCTTTTTTAAATTTTGTGAAGTTAGTGTATACATTCTGGATAACTTTTTAGTTTAAAGAGTATTAAAAATAAAAACGAACTGCCCGGGGACGAAAATATAAAAAGTTACTGGCTTGCGATTAATTTTACTATTCCTTTTTGTTTTTCACTGATCGATTCCAATCCATCGATCGGCGTTAATAAATAAACTCCCCCTACAGTACAGAATGGCCAATCTCTTTTGCTACTTATCCCATGAGCAATCCTTTGAATGACGTTGTAAGCTATTTACTTATACACCTGCACAACTCCCTTAGAGCAACCATGTTATGAGGGGAAATTTCAAGTTACGTGTGCTGCCGTAGGGATGTAAAGCAAATAATTTTATTTTTTCAATTTTGCGCCAGTGGATGTCAAGTACCGCTTTTAGGTAAAAGTTTTGTTTAAAGACAAATCTTTACCGTGCAAATAATCCATAACATTACATGAAGCATTTGTTAGATTCAAATGGGCCTGCTGTTTAAAATAGCATTCAACGAGTTTATCGTACTAAGAAATAATTACATTGGCCGAAAATTTGCAATCAACTAACAGAGCCAAGTATTTTTGCAGGAGTGTCTTGGTTGACCGAGATAAACTTGTGCAAATCTTCTAGTCCCACTGTTTGTATCCGTTTAGTCAAGTTTAGCCGCTAGTATTTATTGAGGTTCAGCCGATAAAAATACAGCAGTTTGCGAGTTTTGGGAGATACCAAACTTGGTTGTTCAAAGTATTTCTTGGATCACCGACCTCGGTTGTTGAGGGGGGGGGAGGGGTTGGCCTTGTCGTCTAGTAAACCGATTGATATTGGCGAATACGTTAATTGTTTCTTACACGAAGTCTCCCATGTCAGTTCACGTGATTGAGAGACTCCAAGTCTTGCTTGCAGTTTGATATGGTGGCGCTTGCAACGCCCTGGCTGCTACACAGTGTAAGGAAAGAAGTGAAAACACGACCCTACAGGAGCAACTACACGCTACATGGGCAACAGCTATGACAGGGAAACATACACTATTGGGAACTAACTCTCCATATGCAAATAATTTTGGCATCTGTTCCTTTACAACGATTCAGGAAAGACAATGCCGATGTGGAAATATAATTTACAACCTATAACTTAGGTTCTCAACCAAAGGGCTGGGGTCGTGAAGGATTTTCTTGGAGATTGTCAACTTGTACATTCTTTTTAAAAAAATCATAATACTAATTCGCACGGCTAAATCCGTTATCGTAGATAAAATAAATTTAACACAGAAAGCCGAATAGAGAAGTTATAAAATCTTATTGAAAGGGCCCTTTTCAATACATGGGGGACGCGAGTCACATGGCTTTTATAAAAAGGTGTCGCCACCTAAAAAAAAAGGTTGGGAACCTCTGATCTATAACAATCATTAGATTTTAGTCATAACACATGTCTAACTGTCTGTATAAATAAAGAGCAAAGTTTATATAATAAGATCGGTAAAGTCGAATTGAATTATTTTACTAAATACATTTCTTATGCGTTGAGAAATGAATTCAACAAAACCATTTTTTAAAATTAAATGTATGTTATGACCTTAATCATTCATTTTTTTGTTTTCAAATTCGGGAAATTTCTCGAAAAATCAAAGTACATTTCTTTTTCTAAAGTCGTTTGAAATGTGCGTGGGGTGGGGGTGGGCGTAAGAGCTGTGGGTGGGGTTGGGTATGTGTAAGAGCTGTGGGTGTAGTGGGTGTGGGTGTATGAGCTGTGGGTTGGTGTGGATGTAAGAGCTGTGGGTGGGGTTGGTGTGGATGTAAGAGCTGTTCCTCCAGTTTGCACCTGTGTGGTCAACTTTGTCTTTTGCTATGTGAATGCTTTAACTTGAGCCAACAGGTTTTGCCTTATAACTTGCAATTACTTTTAGTAATGGTAAGCACAATGTGTATTTATAAAATATTGGACTCAGTGACTTTCACTTCCTTACATTGGTTTTCAATTATCAAGCACTATTACGATTATGCTTATGTAGAAACAAGATTTTTCACATCATTTTATAGTCAAAATTTTAAAGATATAATAAGCCATAAATTTATTTCTGTTCAAATATTTTACTTATATGTCTAGATCAAGGGTCGGGAAACTTTTTGTAGGCGAGATCCATTAACACCGTAAATTTTGCGGAAAAAATTCTTTGAATTCCATACCTTATGTTTAAAACTAAAAATTCCAGTAAATGTGTGCATTCTGTGTGGTTTCAACTGAACTGAACTGTCCCTTAACCCGACGCTGGGTGGTTGGGGCACCATTTTGAGCTGCACACTATCTCATGCCATGTGTCACGGTTCTGAACTGCCTTCTGGAAGTCGCTAAATGACAGGCCGATCCACTCTTTGATATTGTCCTCCCAACTCTTCCTTGGTCTGGCTCTTTTCCTTCTTCCCTGGACTGTGCTTTGCAATATGGTCTTTGAGAGACCTCCAGATCTTGTCACGTGTCCGTACCATCGTAATTTCCTCTTTTTAATTGAGGTGAGAAGGTCCTCGTTTAAACTTGAAAATAAGCTATTTTATAAGGAAAATGATATCAACAATTAAACATTGTTTTTACTAAATTAACAATAACAAAAATTCAATTTCATTGGCATTATATTGAACTAAATAAAAAAATGTGAAATGCCTATTTTTGTTACTTCCCTTGAAATTTTCAGTTGAATGACGTTATGCTTCTTATTTTTAGCTTTGATCAAAATTATCGATTAATTACTCGGTAATTTTTCAAAAGTTAACTATTATATATATATATACCTCTGGCTTTAATTAAAATGGAAACCATTGCACCAATTTGATATGACGCTGAATAATTTTAAAATTAATTATTTTAAATACGTCTATTTATATTATGATATACATAATATATATTTATACTTTTGCTAATTGCCCGGTGAGCCAAAGTGAGCACATGACCAACCCGCCATTCTTACAACCACACCCCAATTTCTTTTTAAAAATTATTTTTTGAGTAATTAAAAAATATGAAGAAAACAAATAACCAAAAAAAGAAAGTCATGAGAATCTATACAAGAATTTTTAAAGCCTGCTCAAAGCGTAACAACTCTACTGTATAGAACTGTCTCTGTACTTAATTGTCCGCCTCCCACCCTTTCTCTTATCTTATCTTTAGCTTAAAACATGCACACAGGAAATTCCAACCTTTTCATTTTACGCAGCCCCGTTATGTGTCAATTATAATATTCCTTAAACCGTAACGCAAAGTCCACAAACAACAGTGGCGGAGCGAAGGGGGGCAAGGGGGCAAATGCCCCGGGCGGCACTTTGACAGGGGCGGCAAATTCCTGGTCGTTTTTTACTGTCTAAGTAAAAAATTATAAGAACGTTGAGCTTTTTATCGAAATAAAAGAAAGTAAATAAGAAATTAATAACAGAAATAAGAGATCTATTTTAAGGCATGTGAATTTTCCAAACGTAAAAACTTCAAACTCCTTATTGGATTTGATTTTTTTCTGAGTCTAATGCTACTGTCCTGAAAAGTACTTAAGTATTATGATAATGTAACACTGAAGTAGGGGTAGCTTAAATGATTCAATAGTCGTTCCTGTTTTAAAATCAAAACTTATTGTACATGAAACATTAGCCAAGTTCGGGGCGGCAAATTGTGTGTATTGAAGGGGGGGGGCTAATTCTTCATTAATTTCTTTCAAAAATGAAAAGCGTTAAAATTAAGTTTATTAAAATAAAATAAAAGCAAAGATAAAAAAATCAAAGAAATAAAAGAACTATATCATATACGTTAACTTTTCAAATGCCAGAATTTTAAACTCCCTTATGATTCTTAAGTCTTCTTATACTAATGCTATTGAAGTGGAAAACAAATGGTTCGAATTAGTGTACGAATATGACAATATGGTTCTGGTATTTGTCATTGATTCCAGTTTGAATTTAGCTTAAATAAACTACTGGAAAAAATTTGTTGGTGTACTTACATGGATCATTCTACCCAAACACTATTATTTTTATTTTAATGTCTTTTCATTTCAACCATTAACAAAAATAATGAACAAAATTTTTTTTAATGAAATTAAAACTTTGCACGCATATATCTAAACGTAGCATCCCATGAACCAGTACTCAACATTTCCAAAATTAAAAAAAAAACAAAAAAAAAAAAAACAAACTGGAAAGCATCAGAAATCGGATTAAAAAAAAGGATTGACAAAGAACAACAATAAGTTGTTAAAGAAAAAAAACACAAGTGCAGGAGGACGTTTTTGTTAAAATTTTCGACATTAATAATGACTGGCAAATGAAAATATTTTTTTTCGGGCACAGAGAGGACAATACTATTGCAAATAAAGGCAATATTCCGGAACCAATGCATTTGCTTGTCGAGTACGATTGAGCACTCGCAGAACATCGCATGAAAAAAGGTTTTTAAAAGTGTCATCTAAAATTCAAACTTAGCTCATAGCAATTTTAAGAGATATAGATCGCGAAAAATCATACATTTTCAGGAATAAGATACCCTGTACTGTTCTTTTATATTCGATTGCTCTTCATATATTACACATAATCACCAAATAAGTCCAGTTATGGGACATGTAATGATCCATTGAAAATAAAGAATTAGACATCGCAGAATCTTAAAATATTTCATTAAAGTAAATGTGAATCTGCTTACATTTCTGAAATGATTTTTAATAAATGAAGATCTTAGAAGAATGGATTGCAGAGGATCATCATGTGTTAATACTTCTTCTTCATAGCTGGAAAGTATACAGGCGTTTAGGAAAGACGCAATAACATAAACTCTCACTGTCGATTATTGCACAAATTGTTCATTAAATCTAATCCATTTACATGATAATCCTACTGATTCAGTGAGTACTCTAGAACGTTGTTACGCACTCTTATTCATGCCCGTAATCGTTTGGAATATCTACTTACTTTACAAGCAAGGCTTCAGAATATAAAATAGTGTTTTGTGATTATTTTGTAAGCTATAGTAAAGCTGACAGAGGCAGAAAGGAAAAGCTCATCAGACCAACACACGCAGGAACTTTGCTAGTTACAATAAATTATTTTTATTTTCGAATCTATGTCAAAGTTGCACGAAATAATTAATAAAGGTGAAGTGCTAGAAAAAATGCTAACCAGAAGATGCTCACAGAGAAATAAATGGGAAACTTTAAGGATGCTTTGAAATTTGATACAATTTTATGTGGAGACCCAATACTTTAAATCGTATCTTCTAGTCAAAGTACCAGACAGCAAATTTTTTGTGATCCAAAATATGTATCCTTGTTATTTGAAAAAACAGTTGAGAAGAAATGTATAATATTCATAAGATGAGATTACTGTAGAAATTCATATGAGATTTTGGCAGGTATGTGGTATTTCAAAAACTTGTACAATTTTCGTACACCAGGCGATCTGCTGGACTGTGAAATGTTGGCTTCAAATCAGAGTATTCAAATGACATTGTCCCATAAAGACTATTTTACCCCACGGGTAAAAAAAAAGAATTAATGAATTAAATACCACTTGATAATAAACTTTATTAAGATATTAAGGCTCCAAGTTACCTTGCCTAAAATAATATAATTAATTTTAACATTACTTAAGACTATTGAAGTAATGCAAGTCTTAAAAAAGCTTCTCTAAATTAATTTAATGAAAATTTAATTACAATCAATAACGATTACGCCAAAATTTTCTAATCTATTGCTATTTCAAATTTGGCTATTGAAGATGACAAGGCTGAAATTATTGGTACACAAAAGAGGGTGCAATCAGGAAAAACAGAAAATCTTAATTTTATTACAGAAATGAAGCTTTTCTTTTTATCTCTATTACAGTGTCATTATTACTTTCTATAAAAACTATCTTTACTTTACAGCGGTAACATTTTCGCAAGCGGGGGGGGGGGGGGGCGGCAAATTTTGGTTCTGCCCCGAGCGGCAGATGCCCACGCTACGCCGCTGACAAACACGATTCTTTGTTCGCATTCAGATAACACACACACACACACAAACAAACCGTTACAACTATTTTTATGTATACAATAAGATATGCCCCAATCACATGAGGTTATTCAGGAGATAGCATGTCCAAGTATGGGGAAAACTTGTGTAAAACTTTATATTGCAGCCAGGGGGTCTCAAAAATGCGAACCACGGGCCGAAAACGGTCCACCAAATGCATTTGTGTGGCTCACCACTCACCAGTAAGCCTTTAAAATGTCCACTGTTCGACAAATGTCACACACTTAAAAACATCCAATTTAATTGTTAATTTTACATACTTAGCGAAATTATCTAAATAAAACCTGATTTAAGGAACTAAATACAGCTGAAGTTAATAAGATACATAAACAAAGTCCATGATCATGAAAGAATAATTAAAATATTTATTAATCCATTAATACGCTGAATAACGCCATATTTTTTTTTTAAATCACAAAATTTGTTTGTGTATCGTGAATGTTATTTAAAAGCTTTATCGTATTTTCCCTCTCTATTTGAATTGAAGTTAATATTCCATGGGATGGATATTATCTAGGGCGTTTTTTTTTTTGTTTTTTTTTTGGGGGGTGGGGAGGGCATGGTGAGTCCGGTCCTTAGTACATTTTTAAAGGATAAAATGTCACATGCCTTCAGCCGAGTTTGAGACCCCAGCTATCGGATAGTATGACGATTAAGAGCGGACTGCTATCGACTGTTGTAAAATGTTACTCGGCGATACACATCCTGTGAACTCGGTTATTACATTGTTTATTAATAATTTTTAAATAAATTTAATAGAAATTTTCTTAAATTTTAATCGAATTTTTATCGATTAAAATTATTTTAATTGATAATTCATCGATAAGAATTCTAACGATTAATTTCTCGATTAATCTTTAATTTCTGCAGCCCTAATATATATCAGTCGCATATCTAAGGGGATGGAAGGGGGTCCAAATTGATAAGTCCAGCCCGGGCCCCCACTTTAGGGGGTCCTTAATGGATTGTCCGAATTTCATACATAAAATATAACGCGACTGCCATGTATGCCAGACCCCTATGAGTCGGAACCCCCGCGCATCCAAAATCCTTAAAAATCCCTAGTTATGCAACTGATATGTATATATCAATTAATGAAACCTCCCATCATATCATCTCACTCAAGCAATAACACCTCCCATCATATCATCACATTCACACAACTAACTCTCCCATCATATCATCACATTCACACAACTAACTCTCCCATCATATAATCACATTCACACAACTAACTCTCCCATCATATCATCTCACTCAAGCAATAACACCTCCCATCATATCATCACATTCACACAACTAACTCTCCCATTATATCATCACCGTCAATTAATGAAACCTCCCATCATATCATCTCACTCAAGCAATAACACCTCCCATCATATCATCCTAATCATACAACTAACCCCGCCATAACTATGTCAACCAAACAAAGACTTTCCACCGATGACCGAATACTTTTATAGGTTGCGTGTTTTTTTTTTACAATTGCGTCATCAATTATTTTTAATGTTTTAGTAAATTCCGCACAGTAATCAACTATCCCGGGCTACAACTTCATGGCAACACACACTACTCACATGTGGGAGACATGGGTGATTCTAACGTGATTGTGTAGTGCTATTGAGATAGCCTAATAGGAAACGCCCCTGATGGGCTGATTTTGATGGCACCCCGGAAGTATACTGGTGGTTAAGCACCACATCTAGCGCGGAGCAAATAAATAATCATACGTGCGTGAATTAATACTTGAGCTCGTCTCTCTGTGCCCCCTTCCACCCCCTCTTCCTCTACAATAATTTCTGAATGCAAGGAAAATAGACCTCCGGTTGCGTGAAGAAAGTAAATTTTTCTAAAGATCAGGAAGCGAAATTCGAGCCTATATACTGCATTTTTAAAGGGGATATAAAAAAAATATTAAAATAACTTACACGAATCTATTTATAAAGCACAAAACTATTCCGCGAAAAGGCAGTATAAAATGTCAGCTGTATTCAAAATTTATTAACCTTCCGTCTCGCCAGACAATGGTGCATCACCGTTAGGTTGGGTTGCAATTCATCGAGTGGTTGAGCAGTCGTGTCCTTGAGTGACAGTTTTTACCACAGCTTTTGTACACAAGTTCTTTGCTTCCCAATGTTTTGCCCTTTCTCCAAACTCGTATGTCTTTTCCTCCTCCATCCTTTGCCCCGCGGCTACTATGACGCCCTCTTTTACAACAGCGTGCCACGTAGATTGGTCATCTGCCTTACATTCCCGATTAAAAATTTACAATTAGATCTATCTCCAAATCTTTTTATGCTGTGTTAATTCTACAACGTTATCGACTAGCGGGAGAAAAAAACAACCTATGAACAAAACCCCCGTCTTTTATTTGAACTCGACTTTCCATCGTTTTCACCGCTCAATGATTCCGTCCACTGCGAACTCGAAAGGCGGGGACGGGACGCATCTCTTTCTCACTCGGGCGGTTTTATTGGCCAAGCACTGCCCAAAAGATGGCTATCGAGTGACAACGAAAATGAGTGCTCAGTACCAATTAAAACAACCGAAGCTCTGAATTGTGTGTTCATTCGTCATGTTTACGGGTTCTGGTTAACTCGACGTTTAGTACTAAACCCTCCTTGGACTTTTCACGCAGAAGCTCAGCGGACACACAGAGACTTGGACTTGGTGACAACATTTGATTTAGAACGATGGCTACGTCGTCATTGTGGAGGAAAATGGTTATTTTCCTGATGGTCTGTGCGAGCGTTTTTCTGGTCAAGATGGGGATGAACTTCAATGCAGGTCAGTCGAATTTAGTTTTTGTTGTTGATATCATAGTATTTCTTTTCGAGGTATAGTTACTACGTTCAGTGATTCCTTCTAAGTAAAGTAACCAGCTATTATTGGATGTTTATTACTTCAGTTACTGCGCTAAATGGTTGTAAGAGCAGTTACAGTGAGTTACTGCGCTAAATGGTTTTAAGCGAAGTTACAGTGAGTTACTGCGCTAAATGGTTTTAAGTGAAGTTACAGTGAGTTACTGCGCTAAATGGTTCTTACTAAGTAAGTTACTTCTATGATTGGAAGCGTATAACTTCAGTTACTGCGCTAAATGGTTTCAAGTAAAGTTACAGTGAGTTACTGAGCTAAATAGTTGTTACTAAGTAAAAATACTTCTTTGATTGGATTTTTATAGCTTCATTTACTGCGCTAAATGGTTTTTAAGTTAAGTTACAAGAAGTCACTGCGCTAAATGTTTGTTACTGCTATCCTTGGATGATTCCAACTAAAGTTACTGTGTTAAATTGTTGTTAAAAAGTAAAGTGACAATTGTCAGTGGATGAGTCTGCACTTGTAGAAAATATAGCCTACACCCCATATTGATCACCCGCAAGTATTAGCATTCGTTACCGAGCATTCGCAGAGTATTTTAGCACATGTAATATTACTTTTTTTGTCACGCTTACTGGGCATTTTACAGCTGATATCAATCAGGTTGTGTGCATGTAGTAGTGTAACTTCTACAAAGGTGAAGTTTTTTGTTGTTGTTGTTGTTTTATTTTTTTTATGGTGTGTATGTTGGGGGGGGGGCTGGTCGAATGTTTTATGGCGTTTTGGTTGTTATTTTAAAGCCCATTTATTACTGCTGAACGTAGAGGTTGACTAGAGCAAGATTCCTATATTTCTCAACGGCTGTTTTTTTTTGTTTTTTGTTTGTTTGTTGTTGTTATGTTGTATGTTTCCAGCACGCGGATCAGCGGTATTAGTATAACAAATCATTAGTTGTCAATATTGATCATTTGAACAGGTGATGGCCGATTCACTGATGAAGAGGCGAAGGTGAGTTCGATCTTTAATAGACAGATCTATGAATATACATTTCATAGCGGTTACAAGTAAGTTGATTCTGATAATATTCGCTTTATGTTAATCTCCTGATGTTCGCAGTAGTTAAATAGTATGTTATTGGATTTGTGCTGGATAAACGGGCGTCTCAGAAAGAATGTGTGTGTGTGTGTGTGTGTGTGTGTGTTTGTGTTGTGTGTAGATGTGTATGTGTGCGCGTGTGTGTTGTTTGTGAGCGTTGGTGTGTATGTATGTGTGCGCGTGTGTTGTGTGTGCGTGTTTGTGTTGTGTGTGATGGCGTGTTTGTATGTGTGTCGAGTGTTGATGTGTATGTACGTTCGCGTGTGCGTTGTATGTGCGTGTTTGTGTTGCGTGTGCGTGTGTGTGTGTTTCGAGTGTAGTGTTCCAGACTAACCAATAACTTGTTTTAAACTGTCTGACTAGAATAAACTCGACCTATTTTTAAAATAAAAAATTTTGAAAAATAATTTAAAACCCCTTTTCCCAGTATTTGGTTTCAGATAACAAATTCTTGTATGGGGAAAAGAAACACAGCCCCCTTTCCCTGCCCGGTAACATCAACCCTAAATACAACAAACCAACAATGCTGTGACTGACTACACTACTCTTACCTAAGCGTAACCCCGTCACCGAGGCTTGTTCTTGTCTTTCCCCAAAACAGCTAAGCCTGCCTGGGAGAGATTTCATTTTTAAAAAATAAAATACCCCCCCCCCCACCGTTATTTAAATCGCTTATATTAACTTCACCGGCGGCTCTCTCTCTTTCTTGGTCAATCCGTCGGGCGGAGACACAAAAGTCAAAAATGACCAACTTTCCGTCATGCTATCGAAGTGAAATTTTGCACATGGACTTATCGATTAAAATTATTTTAATCGATAAAATAGCGATTAAAATTAAAGCAAATGTTTTAAACATTTTTTTCCATTTATTAATAAATGATTAATAATTAATAATAGATTTCTGCTTGCGTACAAATTTCTCAATTAAAAAGGGGATTTTTAAAGTGTAAGCTTTAAAAAAAATGTTTTATAAGGAAAATAATATAAAAATTAAACATTGTTTTTACTTAATTAACAATAACAAAATATACATTCATTGACATTATAATGAACTTGCTATATTTTAATATATCTTCTAAAAATATTATATTTAAAAAATTAAATACTTAAGTTATGGGCATTTTAAAAGATGCCATAAAATGACACAAAATGTGAAGGAAAACAACATTGTAAAAAAATGATTTTGAAAAAATTAATAACTTTTGATCTACTTGGGATAAGAAGATGATCTTTTTCGTTTTGTTAATCATAAAACAATTTCTATACAGCTGTATTAATTTTATATTTTTAATTTCTATCCAAGTGCCTACACTTTAATAAGTAAGTCAACTTATTTTTATTGCTAACTGTTTTTTTAAAAATGTATACAGAGTTTCAAAATGTGTATAGTTAAATATAAAAATAAACTAAAACTTGTAATATGTTCATTACAAATCCCGATTCTTTTTGAAAAATATTTCAGTGTAATGAAATTGAAATTTTAAGTTTAATGACGTCATACATCTTATTTTTAGCTTTAATCAAAATTATCGATTAATTATTCGGTAATTTTTCAAAAGTTAACTATTAAATTTAAAATAAAAGATAACAGCTATCAAATTAGGGTTGTTATCGATTAATTTAAATTTAATCGTTAACTTTTGAAAAATTACCGAATAATTAATCGATAATTTTTATGGAAGCTAAAAATAAGATTTATGACGTCATTAAACTGAAAATTTCAAGGGAAGTAACAAATACGGGCAATTGACATGTTTTGATTTTAATATAAGTAGTTCAATAAAATGTCAATGAATTTAAATTTTGCTTATGTTAATAAAGTAAAAATAATAATCAAATTTTTATATCACTTTCCTTATAAAATAGCTTATTTTACAGTTTACCCTTAATTTTTTTTATAAATGGAGAAGTTTGTACTTAAAAAATCAAAATACTATTAATTATTAAGAATGTATTAATAAATAGGTACAGGTATTGAAAGCAGGGACCTTCATTTTAATCGCTATTTTATCGATTAAAATAATTTTAATCGATAAAATATTTTACCGGTTAATCGAGAAATTAATCGATAACTTCCGCAGCCCTACCTCAAATATATATATATGTATATATATATAAATATAAACTAGCATCCAATAGAACTTGTCAGTGTGACGGAAAGAAACAAAAAGCGACAAAAGTTGCTGGATTTGGTTGAAAAGCTGTTAAAAATCTCCAAGCGAACATGACTTCAATGTTTGTGGTAACTACAGCATCCGTTTAGCCGACTTTTGTGATTTGTGGTTTTTTTTTTTTCTTTCCTGTCTTCTTTGTCAGTCAATTTCAATACATTGTTTCCCTTCAAATCATTTTCACCAACCTCAATACAATGGGCCCACGAAAATTTCGTTGACCGCAAAGTCTCGTAAAAAGCAATAGCAAGATTGAAATTTTACGAGCATTTTTGAACAAGGTGTCGATAATGACATTTCTTCATGCATATCATCAGAGGTTTTGATTTTTTGAGAAGAATTTTTAAAATTCTAATATTTCACTTGTGTGTGGCACCCACATCATTGTAATTATGGCTGAACCAATATTCGGCATCGGTCCATTTCCATCTACTCGGAACTATTCGGCAATCGGTCACGTTAGTGATGCCGATGCCGAGTACTACGTAATTGCTCCAATAGCAAAGATTCGCGCAGAATTGCATGCCTAAAACATTTCATTTCGTATGGAATAACAAAATGTACAGTGTTCAAACTTGTTGTCATTGGCAACCATTCACCTTTCAACCTAAATTTGGCTCTATTACTATTGCTTTGTACTCATTGTTTCATTCATACAAAATGGCCGTGTGCGAAAACCATTTACCCATTGTTTAGAATTTATTGTGAGCCAAAGTTAAAGGTTCAAAAGCAGTTCCTAATTTAATTTTTACATTTTTATGGAGATCCGTGTGTTATGTCTTGAGTCAAATGTAAGTCGTGATCTGAATGAATTTCCAGGAAAAAGAGAATTTCACTTTCTGTGTTATTTTTAATTTTTTAAAAAAAGCTCGTTATGCGAGGTGCTCGTTATGAGAGGTTTGACTCTGCTCGGTATCGGCACAAAATAGCCGTCACTACTCGGTACTCGTCACTCGGCAAAAAAATCGTAGTCGGTACACCCCTAATTGTAATCAGACCTGCGACTTGAATTAATAACATATCGGAGATTCGATCCTCTAATATAGTCATCCGAAAGAGGACAACAAATTTTTTAAAGATTTTTTAAATTATTATTTTAATTTAATACATGGCCTATGTCGTGGAGACCATTAGGTTTTCAGAGGACAATCTAAAAATAGTTTTAAAACCGATTGCGAGTATGTCATTACTACATTTTTCGTCCCGTGGAGGATAGGAGGGCGTTTAGATACTAGGAGGATAGGAGAGCGTTTAGATACTAGGAGGATAGGAGGGCGTTTACATACTAGGAGGATAGGAGGGCGTTTAGATACTAGGAGGATAGGAGGGCGTTTAGATACTAGGAGGATAGGAGGGCGTTTACATGCTAGGAGGATAGGAGGGCGTTTAGATACTAGGAGGATAGGAGGGCGTTTAGATACTAGGAGGATAGGAGGGCGTTTACATACTAGGAGGATAGGAGGGCGTTTAGATACTAGAAGGATAGGAGGGCGTTTAGATACTAGGAGGATAGGAGGGCGTTTAGATACTAGGAGGATAGGAGGGCGTTTAGATACTCGGAGGATAGGAGGGCGTTTAGATACTAGGAGGATAGGAGGGCGTTTAGATACTAGTTTATTGAACTCTTGGTTCCTACCATTGAAATCAGAATGAAACTAACGAAATGTTTTATGTGTTCTTTGGTCGTTCTGAAAAATGGGACCTTCTAGAATAGTTATTCGCTCTACAAAACATAAAGTATGCTTTTTAATTTTATTGAAAAGTCCTGCGTGAGTTCTGCTCTATAGGGAATATAACTAGTCTAACTGAGTCTGTCATTTTGTCTGTCTGATGATACTAACAGCCAGATGCAGATTCTGCTGGGCTTCTAATGTCTACATATATCCTAACAGCTATTTATTCGTTTATTTTTTTTTTTTATTAACTTATGGGAAACGAAGTGAAACATGGCACCATAAAATATCGTCTTTGTCGTCTTGTTTGCAGCAACATAGCTACCGACAGAATCAACACGCGGGTCTTTCACGTAATCCTGTCTGCCATTAGGTGTTATAGACTGCACGCACGTCACCCAAAGTCTGTGCACACAGAAGGACTTGCTACCTCTGAATATCGTTGTTTAAGCTTGGTAAATATTTAAATATTTGGTTAAAAGCCTTGCAAGGCTAAGCCGCCGCCCCCCTCGGCAATTACCCCAACATATTCTCATAAACAAAGAAGCTATTGTTTTGGGTGAAGGGGGGTGGGGGTGGCGGCTCAGCAGGATAAAACAGGTCTTCAACATGGTATTTCCTGTTTCATGCGTCACCTTCACTCCTCTGTTGTTATATAGTCAATTTTTTTAAACAGCTTCTGTTTCTTGTCTGTCTGGTTCAATTTCTGGAAACGAAATAAATCACTACTTCCGGTCGTTGACTACATCTGAGTCTTCGCACATTTTCACATCTAGGTTAACAATGAGGGCTGGTACTGATTAAAAGAATTTTGTTCGGTTAATCGATTAATCGATAATTTTCGCGTACTAATTTTTTATAACGCATATAAAGATCCAGTTAAGTCGTGATTTATTATTTCGTGAAATTGGTTAAGCAGCTGAAATTCTATGTGTCCGAAATTCGGTGACGTAACACAGCAAATTCGTTCTGCTATGCAAAAAAAAATTAGGAAGAAATACATTTTTGTTTACATATGCACGTCTAAATAAATAATAATATTAATATGAGGGGGGAAAGGAAGTAAGTAACAAATAGTATAAATCTATATATGTATGTATATATATATATATATA
>MUZC01004427.1:6279-22889 GCA_002072015.1 Radix auricularia | reverse complement strand
GTGTGCGTGTGTGTGTGTGTGTGTGTGTGTGTGTGTGCGCGCGCGTGTGTGTGTGCGTGTGTGTGCGTGTGTGCGCGTGTGCGCGCGTGCTTGTCCTTTATAGCTGACTAAACCATTCATTCAATCGTCATGAAAATTTTTGATACTGTTGAATACCCTTCCGGAATGGTAACTGGCTACTTTTTTTTCTCCATTAAACTCTAAAGATCGCCGGGGGCCCTTAATGTCAATTTTTGCTTATATGAGCTATGTAAAAATTAGTTTAAGAGCTATCTACTTGATAAATTGATGAATATTAACCATATTTTGTAATTATATTCTTGATAGCCAATATTAAAATACTATAGGAAGGCCATTTCCTAAGGGCCGCTCTTTTGGGGCTGGGGGCCCATACCTATTTTTATAAACCTTTAAGATTGTATTCCCAAAGTCAATTATTAAAGATCTTGACAAATGATGATAAATGTATCCATTATTATCCATTTTAAAATAAACAGGTGTTGTCAACTTTATATCATGCCCTGAATGGGCTCTGGGCCCTTTAATGTAATATTTTAATAATAAAAGCTATAACAAAGTTTATGAGTTAGCTACTGAGTAGATGAATGGATCTTTAAGAAACATTGTCTACAAAAACTTGAGACTGTTAAGAATGCTCATGTGATAGTAACTGTCAATTTTTTTCTTGGGGTGCGGGGGGCCCATAATGTCATTTTTTGCTTATATGAGGTTTATAAAAATTAGTTTAAGCTCTAACTACTTGCTATATTTATGGATCTTAACCAAACTTTGTATATAAATACTTGATAATTAATATTAAAATACCATAGTGCACTAAACTCTTAATGGCAACTCCTTTGGGGCTGGGGACCCAAAATACCTGTTTTCGTAAAGGTTTAAGATTTTATTCCCCAATTCAATTATTAAAGATCTTGAAAAATACTGATAAATGTATCAATTATTTTCCATCTTAAAATAAACAGGTTTTTCAACTTTATATCATGCCCTGAATGGGCCCTGGGGCCCTTAATGCCGTTTTTTTCTTATATGAGCTACATAAAAATTAGTTTATGCATTAACTACTTGCAATATTGATGGATTTTAACCAAACTTTGTGTATAAATACTTGATAGCCCAAAATACCGTTTTTTGTAAAAATGTAAGATTTTATTCACCAATTTAATCATTAAAGGTCTTGAAAAATAATTATAAAGGTATCCATTATTATCCATATTCAAATAAATAAACAGATGTTTGAACTTTGTATCTTGCCCTGAATGGGTCTCGGGTCCTTTAATGTTTATGTTTTTTTTTGTTTTTTTTTTGTTTTGTTGTTGTTTTTTTTTTTTTTTTTTTTTTTTTTTTTTGCTTATATCAGCAATTTAAAAATAGTTTAATTGCTAGTTACTTGGTAAATTGATGGATCTCAACCAAACTTTTCAGAAAATGTTTAATATATTTTGCCCATTCAATTTTTAATGGTCTTGACAAATAATGACAAATATATATGTTATCATGCAAATTGAAATGAACAGGTGTTTTTAACTTTACATCTTGCACCGAATGGGCCCCATCCTGTTATTTTATTTTTAAATTTATTTTTTTGCTTAAATAAGTTTATGCGTTAAGCTTTGTGTAAAAGTATTGATCTTAAACAAAATTGTTTTTATAAAATCTTGGTAGCCCATTTTAAAATGCAATAGGGCACTGAACTTCTAATGTCAATTTCTTCTGGGCCGGGGGCCCCGAATGTCTGTTTTTGGTATATGCTTAACATATTTTCCCCATTTTATTTTTAACAATCTAGAGCAGTGGTTCCCAAAGTGGTCCCTACGGACCCCCAGGGGTCCGCGGAACCGTTCAGGGGGTCCGTGGACAATTACAATTGATTTGGGAGTCCCTGAACAACGTCAGGGGGTCCGCGGAAGGTTTTAAATTAGTTTTTAAAAATATGTTTTTTATTATTATTTCGGAAATAAAAATAAAGAACAATGTATATACTGTTGTAGAAATTTTAAGTCCTGAGTAAAATAAAGTTGTTTGATCTAAGAACAGAAAAAGAATTACGCTATTGCAACAGCTGTAACCAATCAAAATGCTTGGTTAATTGAAAGGCTCGTCAAGTTTGATGCGTGAGAAAGTCAGAAACACAATATGTAGGTCATAAAAATACAACCTTTAAGCGGAAATGACGATGATTGCAGGGTTTGGAAAATTGTGACGTGTCGAAGTTATATCGTGACACCATCAGGGGGGTGACACCAACGCCTAAAATTTTACTGTTCGATTTTATGTTAGAAAAACAAAGAATACACATTTCTTTCAACTAGAAAGAAAGTAAGAAATACGATGATATACATTAAACATAAAGATTTTAATTTTTAAAAAATCAGTTAACTTGCAATAATAACAAAATTCCAGCACACAAACAACATTAAAACAAATAAGGGAAAAAAGAAACATTCGCAGCAAAGAAATCTTTAAAAAGGTTGGACATAAAGCCATTTAGGCTTTAACACACTAACAGCATGAATGAATCCCACCTCACTATATCCTCCACCTTAGTGGGTTGGGGGGGTACACTCTTTCTCAAGTTTTCTTTGTTGTTTTTTAAGAAGAAAATTTTGAATTCAATGTCTTTGAATCAATANCCAGCACACAAACAACATTAAAAAAAATAAGCAAAAAAAACAAAAAAAAAAAAACAGTCGCAGCAGAGAGATATTTAAAAAGGTTGGACATAAAGCCATTTAGGCTTTAACACACTAACAGCATGAATGAATCCCACCTCACTATATCCTCCACCTTAGTGGGTTGGGGGGTACACTTTTTCTCAAGTTTTCTTTGTTGTTTTTTAAGAAGAAAATTTTGAATTCAATGTCTTTGAATCAATAATTTGTTATATTTATTAAAGACGTGCAAGCATGGATGTGCATGTTTTGATATAAATAGTCCCCTGGTTACGACGGTCCCATCCCGACTTACGCTGTTTCATGGTTACAAACGAGCCCACATAAAGAATAATATTACGCGTTATTCTTTTTTTTTTCCAACGTTTGTTTTTCATTGGTAACGAATTGTTTTCTCTATTTAAAATCAAAAAGTTTTTTAAATATTAAATTTTTTTCAACCTACAACTTAAGTTTGCGATTTCTTTCATGGCAAAGTTTTCAATCAAATCAGTAAAGCTAAATAAGCTTACAAGTTCCTTTTCAATAGTCATTAGAGAGAGCATAATCAGTCTTGGTGGTCCAATACGAATTCTAACTCATTTGTGTATTCTTTTCAACATTGACTTATGACTTTCCAAGGCATTTTCAGGGATTCATACAAACATTGGCCCATCTTTATTATACATTATGATAACATTTAAATTATTAGGGGCCCCTGGCTTTAGCCCGCTCACCCCCCTCCCTTTAATCAACCATAGGGGGAGGGGTCACGTATCTGTGACGATGTGTGACTAGGGGGCGGGTGTGTTTAAAAATGTGACGTCACATAAAAAACCCACAACTTCAAATAAAAGTCACCTTAAATATTTGATTGTTTACAATTTATTTAATGACGTTTTCAATGGCTCCCCGCGTGTTACGATACTAGAGTGCATACTTACACTGAATACATATTTAAATGACAAAATACTTATTTGCAACATGCTAATTTTTATTGAGAAATTATAGCTTTGGAGAGGCGTGTCTAAGCTTTGTGACGTCATAGCGAACAAGGGGTTGGGGTTTACGTTTTTTGTGACAAAGTATGACGCGGGTGATAAGGGGGGGGGGCGAAAAATGGTAACCTCACGTGACGTCATTTATGGACGTCCCCCTTGAATCATGAAGGGGTGACACCATGAGCTACCGCCCCGGGTGACACCAACCCTAGCGACGCCCCTGGGCATTCTTCACTTGGATATTCCCGACTGGGTGTTGAACCCTTTTGCACGGAGTCAAACTCAGATCCCAGACATAGATGAATCAATGCTAATACAGGAGCAACTTATTGAATTATCCATACATGAGGAACTTAATTAAACCAATGTTTGAACAAGGATACCACAAATTCTGGTTACAAAAAGAGATCCCAATAGTATTTCCCGCATTATGGGTTATTGTTCAAAAGTTGTTGACTACTTTCCTGACTTCCTATTTGGTAGAACGTGGATTCAGTGCAGTTATGAACCTCGTCACAAACAAAAGAAACCTGGCTATATATTAGTGCTCAAGCGGATTAGCGTTTGCTACTCACAAACATTTAGCTGCTCATAAATCTCGTCAAGTTCATCCTAGTCATTGAAAAACAACAACTTTAAGTTAAGTTTAAATAAATAATTCTCCAACAAAATGTTGTATTTTAAATTAGTCAATTTGTATGCTATACATTTATATAGCGTTTTCACTTGGGGGTCCGTGGGCAAGTTTTGACTGTAAAAGGGGTCCACGGGCAAAAAAAGTTTGGGAACCACTGATCTATTTAATATTTTATCTAATTTCCATTCACTTATTAAAATTAAAATTTATAGAGTTCCAGATGAATTAATTTAATATCAAATTATTTTCAGTTTGAATCTCAGAAGATGCAGCTCGACACATGAATAAATTTGTCTAAACTCAGCTACATTTAATACATAGTGTTTGCTTAAATTTAATGTTTTGTTGATATGTTTTAGATCAGTTGAACACAGATTTCCAGTACACATTCAACTTGTCTAAGAGAGAAGACAACAATTTTACGCAGATTAATTTTCTCAACACACCTTTGTCTGTAAGTGCTGATGCTATGTTTGTTGTTATTGTAGCCACCATTATATTGTATTTTAAAACCCATACAATGTGGTGCAATTAGTTAAAGCCATAACCAACAAAGTAACCAAGACAGCACCCAAGGACTGTTTTATAAACTTATTTCAAAACATCTTTGTAGTATAATTTATAGCTACCAAAAAATACTTTTGTTTTCTGAATGTTTTGATTTTGTATTTTTTAAACCAGAGTGACCGAGATGTAGATTTCACACTGAACTGCACCTCTGAGGCCCTTATCAATATTACATACAAATCAAGTATGTGGCTAATGCTAGAGAAATTCAATCTTCATAATATTTGATTATTTCTTTCATTTGGCATCAGATGTCCACAAACTGACTATAATTTAATAGATTTTGTAAATTGTATGGATCAAATAAACATGAAACCAAATGAAATAATTTGAATTTTAAATAAAAGAAACTGTTCTCTAATATACAGTTACTTTAAATTTTGTTTTAGAATCTTTTCCTGAAGAGAAAGAATATACCAGTATGAAACCCTGCCTCTACTTCAAGACTAAGTTTGAGCACAAAAACCATGCTTTTGGTGGCAAAGAAAACACCACATTTTTAGTTTATGTTTTTAATTTCAAGACACCATTCATGCTACAGGTAATTCAGTTTTATTGGTATAGTAACATGTCAATTGATAAAATGTGAAGCATCTTGTTATTAAAACATTGACAAATAGTTTTTATAAAAATGGCTTAACCTTTCTTTTCTAAACATGTGAATAAGTGACTATTTATTTTTCAAATATATTTTCTCAAATTTTTCAGATTTCTTTTTCGCAGTTTCCAAAAATAGATCTAGTTCACTTTTTTGTAACATTTTTTAGGTATGTAAAGTGAAAGTCAAGCAATATCTGAAATGCTTGAAGCTGGGATTGTGCCCCTTTTTTTCCTTCCAATTTTAACTGTTGTGTTTGCTATTATTATTGTGGCATGGATATTGATTTACTGCATGTGGGTGTAGGGTAACATCCCCTGGCACTTAACCTCGTCATCGTAACCTCACTCTGAGTGTTGTCAATTCTAAATATTGTGTGACTGCCCCTCATCTTATGCTCCCTCTATACTGAAGATTATTGCCCTAATTGCTTCCTTTTCCCCCACATGCAATAATTCATTTAGCTTGAACAATGATTCACTGTATACATTTTAAACAACAGTTTTATAAACTTAACGCTGCCTTGAAATATTGTGGCTAAATTAAATGTTTGGCTAACAACAACAAAATTGGAATCTTAACAGTAAATTTCTTTGAGCTGACAGGGGTTTTTTGTATACAGTGGATTAGAAGTGATCAGCTCATCCTAGCAGCAATAATAGTTGCTTTTAATAACTGATGCATGTCTCATGTTTATGAGTTGTCGTTTATTTACAGATTTCTTTTGTTCAACCGGAAAAAATCAATCTGCTTAAGTTTTTTATAATTTTCTTTAGGTAAGTTTGAAGAAATTATAGAATTGGTTTGACTATATTCATTTGAAAATGTACAGCTTTGAGATTCAAGATATTTAAACATTCATAAGCAATTACACTATAACATTCAAAGAAACTAAATTAAATTTCATAAGATTAAAAATTACATCTTCCTTAATGTCTTTCAGGTGTTTTTGTTTCAATAACTTCGTTTGATATTTATAACTTAAGAGTTTTTAATGATTGTTCTATACAAGTTTAACAAGATACTGTTATTGTGATTACATGGTAGTGAACATTTCACCTACTAGTTAGTTGACGAAACATGCATTAAATTTATCTCTTTGTTGGAATTTGTATCAGAGCTATCCTTTACCTCTAGTTATGTAACAACACTATTTTTTCAATGCCCATGACCTATGTTGGTATTCTCATGTCCCACCCACTATTGCATCTATGATTTATTTCATCACATTTAAACTGGTACCATTTCCTTAAAATAAAAGAAAAAATTAGGCACTAAGTACATAAGCTGAATTTTTTTGAACATCAAATGTTAAAGAATTTTATTTTGACTTATATAGAGCTCAATATTACACAATACTTTCTGTTATACCTAGAGAATACTATGTATTCTTTTTTGTAAATTGAAATGTATGGTTTAAAAATACAATAATTAAGATTAACTATGACAAAGTTATGTTGTTTGACCTGCATGCTTCTTAAATTTGAGATTTGAGTTGCTTCAATGTGTGTTGTATTCTCTACTGCTTGTCATTTTCTGTTAATTTATCATCTCAAAGCATGTGCACTGTTTTGTTTTAAGAATTTTTTGTTCTTATCTTTTTTTTTTGAGAATATCTTTTAAAGTTTTCTTTAATACAACACAAGCAACTCTAAATATAGTTGTGTAGACAATGACATGTATATTTCCCCTTCTTTCTGAGTGTAAATGACTGCTTTATAAATACAAATAACACCATTAATTTATCAAAATGTACAGAATACCATATTTTAAAAAATTCTTTTGTATAATTTTTCAAGAAATTCAAAGATTTTTAAAATTTTATTGATTCTATTAAAATTTTCATTTAAATAGACAGAAGTTAATAGATCAAATGTAATAAACCGTAGTGTAATTTTATGTGATATTATTTCAACATCCTGCCATAGATGACAAAATTATTTGATCAGATTCAAGTAATATATTTTTAATATTGCTCAAGTTAATTATCATATGCATACATAATTAAATGGCTTTCATCAATACAAGTAAAAATCTAAAATAAAATATAGAATCAATAGTCAATAAGTATGGTATTTTCTACACATCTTACTACACAAAATCACTTTTATTAACCTTGGAAAATTTGTTAAAGTAAATTATTTCAACATAGGTTCACAGAATATTTCCATCTTTAATAGAAAATTTACCTTCTTTGTTTTACTATGTTCATTTTTATTTCACACCAAAATTTAGTATACCAAAAATATGATACAAAAACCAAAATATCCTGATTGTTTAATAAATTAAGATAATTTTAATAGCTGATCTAAAATTTTATTTGTTTAAATGTTGTATTTGAAATTTTAATAGTTTTTGTTGACAATCAATGTAAGGATTAAGGTCTTGATGAAGTTTAGATCCCCCAATGATTATTGAGTAATCTGTTGAACTCCAATGTCTCTTTCAGCTGCTTCTTGTCACTGCTCTTAATAGCAGCTGCCTTATGGAAGATAAAGCACAAATATGATAGTTACAGAAGAAGGCAGGTAAGCTCAGTGGTAGAGTCTGATTGAAATAACAAGTTCAATACATGCCAATATTATTTGATATTATTTTATGAAAGTTTCCAATTTATAGTACGAATTAATCTTAATATTTTTATTTGTGACACCACCAGCAAATGATTGTAGAGATGCAACAAATGGCAAGTCGACCATTCTCAACTATTCCTGTTGAAATTGAAAGAAAGTGTTTCCCGACAATTGTTGATAAAAAAGATCATTTGGATTCTGTTCTCCGCCGCAGGAAGAAGGTATCTACTATCTAAGGACTTTTATTAATGCTATTTTTGTTAAAAATTACCTTCTATTTATTTTAAGAAGTTATAATCAATGTTAAAAAAGATTCTAATTATTTAAAAATTTATTATGTATGCTATAATATAGCTTATATTTAAAGACTTCTGTGAATTCAATTTGTTTTACACATTTTTTATTCAAGGGAAATCATTCAAGATTACATTAAAAGTCTATTCAAATAAGTAATTCTGAAACTAAACACAATATAAGTCATATCCCCTCACGCTACAACTTACTAAGAATGTGTCAATATAATGCTCAAAAATCTAACATAAGTATTCACAAATCGGGAAAACACCATTAACTATCATTCTAGATTACATTAAAAGTCATTTCAAATCAATAATTTTGAAAGTAAACATAACAATTGCTATCTACAAATTGCTGCTAAAATTACGCGAGTCAAACAAAAATAGATTTTTCAAAAATTCCTTCTTCA
Organism: Radix auricularia; assembly: GCA_002072015.1. Lineage (NCBI taxonomy): Eukaryota > Metazoa > Mollusca > Gastropoda > Lymnaeidae > Radix > Radix auricularia. The sequence goes on along the minus strand of MUZC01004427.1, from coordinate 14,138 downwards.
ACATTGTTCTAAATATTATTAGCTTTTGTTTGCCACTTGTTTCAACCCCATAGATGTTATGTTTGGCAAGAAATTGACAAAATACTGAATTTTGGGGTTTTTGTTGTTTTTTGGGGGTTTTTTGGGGTATTTTTTTGGCTTTTGCACATCATTGGGTCATCCTTACCATATTTGCAAAAGACCCGAACCCTCTATCTGGAGGAGTTGTATGTGCAAACTCGAACATTAGAAACATGTGCACAGACATTTCAGATATATAAACGTAATTCCCAAAGGAAATTTCATTAAAAAGTATCGTCAATATAAAACGCACCACACTGAGCAAGCAGGAAAATATTAAAAATGTTGTTCAATATAATAGGCACTGCGACACTCTAGCACAAAAATTAAAATGCTGCATAGAGATCAATGGAGATAATCTAAAAATTCACTATTTAACAGACCATTTTTATTGGCAACACGAGTGCGGCTGCTAAATTTTAGCTCTATGGCACACTGGGAACAGATGGTTAAAAATCGTTCCAAAGTTTTTTCCGCAAACAATCAAGGCATTAATCAGCAGACATCAAGAGTTAATATAAAGGATTTAAAAAATGAAGTCAATTCTTTAGTTATTTTAGTTGGATTGGTTTTGGGGAACTATTATCTAAATAACTTATCACAAGTTGAATAGGCTCATTTATCTAAGGGTTGATTTATTTATAGGTTACACTCAATAATAACATGCAACTAAATCAATAAAAATATACTTCTAGCAAATATAGGTTGAAATAATTGATGAATTTGCAATAGGGTCCCTTGGTGGTTATGACAATACTAATGGTATAATAAATAATTATTTTTTTTTAGGTGTCCCATGACTTCATGGTCGTGGGGATCCAATGTTTCCATAGAACTTTCTCGGGGCTTGGTAGACTTAGCTGCGCCCATCTCTCCAAGTCAGCAGAGGATTTTTTTTAGCAATAGTCATTAATCAACATTTTTATTGTGGCTTTAACATTGGCTAGATCCCACGCACCTCAGCTTGTGAGGCGGGCGCACTATTGACTTTGCAATCCAGCCGCCGATATTGATATACTGTAATGTTTATTGAATGAATAAAAAGGAATTGAGCAGAAGTATCAAATACCATTGAATAGTAAACATATTATTTCAAAATGGCTTTTTCACTTCACCCTGGTTAAATTCTTTTTATTCCATTGATACTAATGAACAGCCTTCAGATTTGTCCAGATTAATATTTAATGTTGAATTTGAACAGAAGGTGTGATAAATTAATTAAGTGTAAACATGGTGGAAACCTTTTTAAGAAACTCAAAACTATGTCACCACCCTTCAGAGAATTTAAATAAGCTTTCCCTATATATTATTGTCCCCCTCCTCCCCCACCCCAAAGAAAATAAATAAATAAAATTAGCTTTCTTTTGCTGCTGTATATTTTTAACTTTTTACATTTATATAATAGCCAATCGTGTGTAGAACTGTGTATTGTTTTTGCCAGCCTCTGTTGTTGAGACCTTCAATAATTTTCATGATTTGTTGTAAGCCTTGATTTTATCGACAGAAAAATATTTAATGTTCCACAGACTGTCAACAAACCATCTGCTATTGCCATTGAACCTCTTGCTGACCACAAAGCAGCAATTTTAACTCTACTCATTCAGCTACCAACAGGGGATGCAGAGTTTGCACCGAGTGGACAGTCCGGATTGGCTGTGGGCAGTGCACTAGTTTCTATAGGTAGTAGTTGGTTTTCTTTTATTTCGTTCATTAAAGGATGCAATTATGTTTTCAGTTGATTTGCACAGGTATTATTATGGGTATTATATTTATATCACAATAGATAATTTGTCTTTTTAGCTGGTTTATCAGAATTTAATTTAATAAATCTGAAGTAACATTCATGTTACAAATATGCATTGTAAAAGTTTGTGGACATGAACAAATAGTGTTTTGTGTTTATAAAAAAAAAAGATTTTGGGTTGAGAAATTTGTGTGACAACCATATTTTCTATAGCTTGAATAATTCATTCCTTTTCTTAATTTGGGGAATTTGGTAAAACAATGAATTTTACTAGACTTTTTTTTTAAACACACCATATGCTTTAGAAAAATCTTTCTTTTCTATAACTCAATTGTAATTTTTTATCATAATAAATAGAGACACACACAATATTCCTATTTCAGTGCTTGTCTCATATAGTTTAAGTTTGTATGAATAGTACTTACAATGTGATTTTTATTTCTCTTTAGGATCTAATCGAAAACAAAGTCTTGACCATGCAAAGGGAGACAAGCCTAAAATAAGGAAAAATCATACTTACAATCATCCAGACACTTGCGCATAAACGTTATCTGGCTAAACATATAAGTAAAAAATAACCCTTGAAAACCCGTGAAGCGTCAGTTTTTCTATGGTGTTTAATATGTAAATGATCAATTTAAGACATTAAATTTTGCTTATTGGCCCTGCCTACCACACAGTGATAATTATTTATTGTAGCCATATAATTTTCATTCATTATTTTTTGTAAGGGATCAGAGGGAAAAGAATACCACGGATTATTCAGTAAAGTTTTGTGCAAGAAGTCTCTTTCATTTATAGTCCTCAAGTATTGTCTTTTTTAATTATAAGTAATACAAAAAAATCTAAGCGCTGCTCATAGCTATTAAGGTTTGGTCAATAATGGCCTGCTTTCTTTAGTTGCAATATTTGATTGAAAAGGAGTTGACGTTTAAATGATTTAACTATTTGATATAATTATGTCAAATTTTGATAATTTTTTTTGTAACATATATATTTTAAATGACATAATTTGTGATATATTTACATGCTCTACAGTAATATATCATATAGAATGAGACTGCATAAAGCTTTTAAATAAAATACATAATGCACATACTAATTGTGCAAGAAGACAATAAATTAATTGTCTTCTTGCCCAATTAGTTTGTATATTATGTGCTCTACAGTAACTTATGTTTAAATCTCCAAAACTATTAAATTAAGAATTTTTCTAGATTTAGGTGAATTACTATCTATCTTTTCCACCTTTTTACGTAATAATGCACAAGATTTCAGTATTGAAGTTATGCAATAGTCATTTGAAGTTGTTAAAGAATAGAGGTTGAAAGATATTAGTTAAATTTAAAGTTATAAACTTATTTGGATTATATGTTATAAAAATCATAGAAAAAATATTCTCTTATAGAGATTTAATTCTGGTAACATTTTAAAAAACTTTTTGACTCTTGATAATGTACATTGTGTGCAGTAGACGACACACCAATTTGTCCAATATAATACTTGACACACCATAATGCTGAGCTCTGGCACAAAAATTCTACATTACCTACTTTTAATTTAGTTATTATTTTATTGTTAAAATTTTTAAAAAATCAATTTTGCTTTGTTCTGCTAGCTATATTATAATTTAAGTAAATATAGTGCTTAAACTTATGACGAATGCCAAACATTCTTTGTTTAATGTTACTTTGTTGTTTATTATCAAATCCTTTTTTGTAAATAACTGTAAAATCTATTTTGTTCCTGTAGAACTTGTAAATAGTGTTTAAAAGGAAAGTAATCTTTTATTTGTCACATTTTGTGTATGTTATCCCGTTTGTGAAGGAATCAATAAATTGTGACTGTGTAATTTTATTTTTCTTGTGATTTAAGAATATTGCAAATATTTTATAAAATTCACCAATTCACCAAAATTTAAAAACAAAAATCATTTTTTTGAAATATAGTCTGTTTATCATGGCTAATTTAAATGTATCCACAAAATGAACACCTAAGATTAATTAAGAGATTTTTATTTTGAGTTGATAATTTTTGAGTCAGTTTACTGTGCCTTAAATGAAATGTTAATTTAAATGAATAGATACTCCATAGTAAATTGAACATCTAAAATATTTTGTCTTCTTCAAGTTTCAAATTGGACTAGACTGAATTTTTACCTCTTAATGTGCCATAAGGTTTTCTGTCCCGTAAGACTTTCCCGAATTACGATCAACTGGTTATGAAATTTAAAAAATTGTGTAAAATCCATATATATTATTCTTGTCATACTGACTTCATTTTTTAGGCTAAGAATGGTTATTTTACGCATCCAAAACACTGTCTTTAGTTAAATACTATATTTACCTGTAGTTTAGTACTATTATTTTTATAATAAAGTATAGAAAAATCGCATCTTAAAAAAAAATGTAAAAACTACCTAAAAAAATTCACGAATCGAGCAATAACACTAGCTTAGATATACAGACGCTCCTTCTATGCAGAAGATAATTGCGTCCACAGATCATGAGAGATGATCTGTTGGCAAGTGATACAGCGGTCACAGGCCACGGCTATAGGGGTTCCACGCATTACCCCAGCCGCCTAACTATTGTCTAGTTAGGTACCCATTCGGAGCTGGGTGACTCGGGGACTCCTCAGGCCGCGAGAACAAATCTTCACCTTCGTGTGGATTCGAACCCGTGACCATCGGTATGACAGTCGAGAGCGCTACCTCTCGACCACCACGTCCCACTAGCGCGGGCAGCGGCCGCCATTGCCGAAATCTAATACATCATTTTTCAAGCATTGAAGAGTTTTTACTTTCCATGATCTCATTTCTAAAGAGAGTGCTATCTACGGACACTTTACAACGCTTTGGTAATAGCGGTCAGGAGCGCATTACAACGCTTTAACGCATTAAGAGTTAAATTATTTTTATAATTATTTGGAATAATTGTCCATGGTTTAAATATTTTTTTTCTTTCTAAGAATACAGCATTAAATCTTATCTTGCAAATAGTTTTTTAAAAGAAAATGCTGCCCTGGTAGTAATACTTGCAAACAATACATCAGCAATTCAGTGAAATGAACCAAGTTTCAGTCTAGCTGTGTTTTGAACCATGACATGAAATGAAGATACTTTGATTCTAGTTAAGAATTGGGAGAAAATAATGTATCTATTGTTGATTAACATTGGTCATCTTGATAAGTTTGAAATGTATACTTATAAAGTATCTGTGTAAACATTCCATGAATTGATCACTAATAGACGCTTTCTTTGTATTTCCATAAAATTAATTAATTTTATTGTGAAGAATAAGGCTGTGTTGGTCATTTAATGAAAGCAGAAAGGTTGACAGAATTAATGATTTGTAGATAAAATGAATGCATTTCTTTTTTTTTTCATACCGCCATAATATTGTTATTAAGTATTAATAAAAATGTACACATGATGTATATAAGTTAATTTTGTATGCTATCTGAATTAAATATGAGACTCTGGCCACCTGCAATGAACTGTCGGTGTTGTTTTATTCATGTTGTATCCACTTGTGTGAAGATACTTTTATCTAATGGTTGGCTCTCAACTTCATCTCTTACCTGCACATCACGTTGTTTTTTGATATCCATTGTTTGAAATAGCCTAGGAGATCAAATCTGACTTTTCTATCAATATCTAATTGATCACCGTCCCTAATATTACAAAAAATATTTTCATTGTTTACTATTCTCGTTTATTAAAAATGGCAGTGTTACTTTATATTATTTATCAGATGAGATTGCGTTGTTGTTTTTCATAAATTATAGGCAAAAGGTTTTATATTGTGTATTTGAATTTTACAGTTTAAGTGGCTATTTAAATTAGATATATCTTTGTAGTGATTTGACTAAACAGTGTAGGAATGAGGTATTGTACTTTTCTTTCTTTCCTTTTTTTTAAAGGTAATTCATTTATACTTATTTCTTATAAATGTTGAAGAATTGTTATATTTGCCATTCATTGATAAGAACTTTTTGAACTAGCTCTTAAATTATAAGCCTGCAAGTTTCCTCAATGCATGACATCTGCTTTATGTAGACTTCTTCATACTAATGATTTTACTGAAAGGTTGAAGTTGTTTATGGAGATAATAAAGTTCTATAATTTATGTTAACTAAACTGACAGTGTGCATAAATAATTCAATGAATAAAGGAATTTAAAACATCTACAATTATTCCTTCATGGTTCATATCTTTTTTCATTTCATTTGGAATAACAATTGCCTTGATTTTAATTTATTGCTGGATGGGTTTATATGGGCCTCCTATATGACTTACTAGAACTTGACTGCTGGATGGGTTTATTTGGGCCTCCTATATGACTTACTAATACTAGAACTTGACTGCTGGATGGTTTATTTGGGCCATTCTTTATGACTTACTAGAACTTGACTGCTGGATGGGTTTATTTGGGCCATTCTTTATGACTTACTAGAACTTGACTACTGGATGGGTTTATTGGGCCTCCTATATGACTTACTAGAACTTGACTGCTGGATGGTTTTATTTGGGCCTCCTATATGACTTACTAGAACTTGACTACTGGATGGGTTTATTTGGGCCTCCTATATGACTTACTAATACTAGAACTTGACTGCTAGATGGTTTTATTTGGGCCTCCTATATGACTTACTAATACTAGAACTTGACTGCTAGATGGTTTTATTTGGGCCTCCTATATGACTTACTAGAACTTGACTGCTAGATGGTTTTATATGGGCCTCCTATATGACTTACTAGAACTTGACTGCTGGATGGGTTTATTGGGCCTCCTATATGACTTACTAGAACTTGACTGCTGGATGGGTTTATATGGGCCTCCTATATGACTTACTAGAACTTGACTGCTGGATGGTTTTATTTGGGCCATTCTTTATGACTTACTAGAACTTGACTGCTGGATGGGTTTATTTGGGCCTCCTATATGACTTACTAGAACTTGACTACTGGATGGGTTTATTTGGGCCTCCTATATGACTTACTATAACTAAAAAAATAATTATTAAAATGAAATAAAAAATAAGGTAAGGTGGTTTTTCAAAAAACTTATTAAAACACAATTAAAATAATAAAACGAAGTAAGGGAAAAATTTTAGTCGCGTTGTTGCAGGGAGGCTTGCCGGAAGTTGATATATCCTATCGTCTGCAATTGCAAAATAGCAAGAATAAACAAAAGACAGTCAGCAAATTGTTAGGAATGGTACTAAGCTAAGGACAGGTAAGATTACTTTACTATTTGGTAAAAGCGAAGTATGTCGACCGTGACGTCATGGTCATGGCGGCCTTCTTTGTTGTTATAGCACGTCCTTTAAAAAGCTTTAAAATTAAAATTCTTTAACTATACTAGTAATAGTAATACGGCTAAAACCTATATCTCCGACCGGAGCGTCGCTGAGCGTCTCCTCTCTTCCTGTTGCTATGAAATGATAGTTGCTTCCCTTGAATATGTCTAATTTTATCACTGCATTTGTATTGTTGCGCGCACGTGCAGCACGCTTTTGGTGAACAAATTAAAACAAAAAGAGAAGGGGCATGAGGGGAGAGATTTTGGAGGAGGGGGAGAGATTTTGGAGGAGGTCTAATTTAATATTTAAGGCATAATTTATATTTACATTAATATGATGGGATGAAGGAGATGGGTGGCGCTCTCATTGTTCCTTTTTTCCCAAGTGTAATTGAATATAATCTAAGAACTATTTTGTGTGCTCATTTAGAAGTGACGTCAGCTAATTACCCTGCCTCGCCGTCTGGGTGCGATTCAATCAGTAGGTAGACATTTTTTTTTTCAGCGGAAAATTTAAGATTTTAGGATTTGGGTTAGGTATAGCTTTAGAATTTCGGAAGATTTTAGGGTTTGGGTTAGGTATAGCTTTAGAATTTCGGAAGATTTTAGGGTTTGGTTTAGGTATAGCTTTAGAATTTCGGAAGATTTTAGGGTTTGGGTTAGGTATAGCTTTAGAATTTCGGAAGATTTTAGGGTTTGGGTTAGGTATAGCTTTAGAATTTCGGAAGATTTTAGGGTTTGGGTTAGGT